>JASANE010010413.1:0-40651 GCA_030248225.1 Trileptium ribeirensis
ATGGTGTTAGGAAGTTGCGCCATGCAGCTGCGTCACCGGTTATTACAAAAACATCCTTCCAGTTACAATAGTATAATTTTTATGTATGAAAAAGTGTGTTTGCATAGCCACTAGGATGGTTTGTAAAAGGCGCCTGAACAAAAATCTAGCAAATAGCGATATTTTACGTATTTATTTTAGCTGCATTTATGCGCCACGTTAAGTACTGCTAATCATGCGTTTTTGGGCCAGAGCTAAATATTTACGTGCAACACCATTGGCTTCCTAACGTAATAAATGTTTTTCAGCAGTCCAGTCCGGCTATCAAACCCCCGAGACATATTCGTTTCCGGCTCGTACAAACACTATTATAGCTTTGCTATTTACGAATGGACGGATTTGGCTACGCCTTTTTGTCACGAGTCGGAATTGGCTCTGTGACAGAATTCGGCACCAAGTGCACACATCTTAAGGTGTTAATGATGTATAAATTTGTAGCAGGGTTTAGATTTGTTACTACAGCAAAATCTTTGAAGAAACTACCATCTGTTCCTAATATCTCAATAGGCAGCTAAGAAAATTAGTGTTCCCAAATAGGCGTGCTGAAAAAAACAAAACTAATTACGTTAATACAGAAAACCATACAGAACACACCTCCAGGCATAACGTGGTGAGAATAACTGGACCAAAAAACTGAAATTTGGTATTAAAATGGCATTGCTGCTGCTGTTGACCTTTTAGACCTCTTATGATTGATTTGCTGTACTTATTTCAGATTTTCACGATACATGTATATATGCCTCAATAGGCAACATGATCATAGCGTTGATATATTATGCGGCGTTCACGTTATAATGTCCCCGCTGTTTGGAACTTTTGACCCCCTGTAGTCGCGACCCTACCGTATAGACAGTCAGGGTGACACCCATACTGTATAACAAATGCCGAGGGTGTACGACACACCCTTAGCTACTACATTTTTTCTAGACAGTGTCGTACACACCCTTAGCTACCAATTTGGCGCGAATTAACTATAACGGACACCGTCTGTAGCTAATGCGGTTTATTAGTCAACTGTCCTGTGGAGTTTTTCCTAAATTCTCCATATTTGTATCTTGCCCATATGAACATTGCTCAAATAATTCCGAACACTGTCAATAAAACTGCCAGAAGACACGGTGTGCCTGACACTGTCGGTAAGCGGTAATACGCGTAACTAGCTACCGTTGAAAAAATTTATTAAAAACATGGGGGTGTCTAAGACACCCTGTTGTCAACAGTGTGTCTGACACTGTGTGGGGTACATAGGTTCCAAACGTTGGGGACATTATAACGTGAACGCCGCATTACTCTAGCCGCATTTAAGCCAGAGAATTGAGTGTCCAAAATAGACAAATTTTAGAGACTAAAATTGTTCTAAATTTCAAAATTATATAAACTTTGGACATGGTCTTTTAGGAAATATATAATTGTATATGGTATGTCTTTGTTGTCCAAAATGAAACTGGACGGGGTAACGTTATATTTTTAACAAGAACAGATCGGTTAGTTGGCGGTAACATGCCTGACATATACATAGGTTTAGTATGCATATGGTTGGTGTAAGGACTTAGCTTAGGCTTACACTTAGACTTTTTAGTATATATATAAGACGGCACAACCTGCATATAGGTACTTTAGCTTGAATGATGCCAGATGCTCTTAAACCCAACCGTCCCAACGGAGCATCTAGATATCGTAGGTTTAAAATACAAAGTACATGTAAAGACAAATTGGGTCTAATCGAAAATTATTATCTGAACTTTTAAAACAAGCATCAGCTTCGGTGTACATGCCTAATAATTCAAAGCTTCCCTAAATTTGTTTTTATATATATTAGACGGAGTCCTTTTGGGTAAAAGACAGATCATCATCATTTTTCACCACCTATCCGTATGGAACGTCTGCAGCTTACTTGCGGAATTTCGAAAGCTAATGTTGAATGCCGAAATCGCTAACCTAGCTCCGAACGAAACTGTTCATAGATACAGGTGCATATTTTAGATGTGGCTGAAAAACATTAAAATTCAGGTATATGAAACGCGCAATGGAATCGAAGTCGCTACTATAAGCGAACCACATTACAGCTATAGTGTTTTCAAATGTATATCCATATATTTCATATATATTGTCATAATATATATACAGTGCTCGATAAAACTCGCAAGTAAAAAAGCGAAATATGCCCATTTTTGTTAGCTTCTCATATATACTGAATTAAATTTTACAAGATATTTCACAATGTCGAGTGCTGCAGTGTCATTTATACCAGGTCTTGCTTCGTGCGTAGCTTGCTTTTTTTAACAGTTGATTTGACGGCAAGGTTTGAAAGTAAGCTTGAAAAATGATTGTACTAAAATAGGCGGTATTAACTGTTAACACTTATATATATTTTATATAAGTTGGGAAGATGTCTGATAAAGAGCCTGACAACACCTGAAAACAATGTTACAGCTTGACGCCCGTCCTATATTATCTTACATCATCAATTAAACACAATTATCGTTTTTGACTTACGTTTTGCGCAAGGCCTGTCAAACTCGAAGAGCACAGTTTTTTCTTTTGCTGTCACCACTAGGTCTCTCCTGAAGCAAAATTACTTCACTAGCATTCATTTAGCCGTAAGTCTCATTTTGTGAGTGATCATTCATTGAGTTTGCCTTTCACTTAAAACCAGTTTTTTTGCCCTGAGAAGCTACTGAAATTAAAACAAGGGCTACGAAAAACTTTTTGGAACACACTTTAACTTGTCGGCAACTTATCTAAAGGCGTGTTCACACGCTCAAACTTTTTGCTCAAATTTTGAGCTCAAAATTGGACCTCAAAATCACAGTCAAATTTTGATCAAAATTTGACTGTGATTTTTAAATGAAAATTGTGATATTTCAAATTTGATGTCAAAATTTGAGCTCAACCTTTTTCAGGTAATACATCTCGTCTATGATTGGCTACAGGAATATTAATGAAAAGTTTGAACAGTGTTCACATGTTCAAACTAGCAAAAAATGCAAAAAAGCTGCTTTCAAATTTTTATCAGAATTTGATCAAACATTGAGCTCAAAATTTGAGCAAAAAGTTTGAGCGTGTGAACACGCCTTAAGAAGTTATAACGATAAAAACAGTGTAAAGTTGACACTCTTTACATTTTTTTTGTTCAAAAGGAAAGTAATAATGAGAAAGTGAGAATTTTTTCTTTCGATATTTTTACGTGGCCAAAATCGAAACTCCAGCTTTTTGCATTTTTGGTTATTCCAATGTTTAGCAACTCTAAATTTACAGTATCACAGCAACTTTAGAGTTGCATATAATTTGTTTGACAGCTCATACTGCACGAAATAGCATTAGAAATTTAGCAATTTTAAGCCCACGTTTTCTCTTAAGGCGCTATTAAAATGACCATTTTATACCGCAAAATTTTGAAAGTGAAAAGTATATCGTAGTAAAAAAAGTATTATCCCTGATAAGAAATTTCTGTACCCGTCGCTGCTCTAAATCACAGGGTTCACCCTTGTGGTGTTCACCTATGCCTCTCGCCATCTGTTTAGCACCACTAGTGATGCATGCTTAGCAGAAGCGCCACGAAAATGAAATATTAACCTTTGTCTTGTAAATTAAATGAATTACTTATTACTTAAATGAGCTCTTAAGTAAGACATTTCCAAGTCTCATCTTTTTACAAAATTGATGGCAAGGATCATAATAACACACCAATTGTGCTCTGGTACCGCTAGGGGAGCGGACGGTCAGCCGACGTGTGAGGGGATCTAGCGCTCCAGGGGCAACCCTACCTCCCACCACGCTCCGTTGAGGTGTATATATATATGATTTATTATTTTTTCAGTTTTTTTAGAATAGATATATTCCTTTTTATTGGAGAGCTCTGGTCATTGGAGGGCTGTTGTTGCAAATTATCGTTCTTTGTCGTCACCCGCCCTTAGCGCCCCTGATTCTGTATCCTATAATACTTCTTAAAGATCACTACAGTTAAGGCGTGTTCACATGCTTAAACTTTGATCAAAATTGGAGCTCAAATTTTAATCAAAATTTGAAAGTGTCTTTTGTGCATTTTTTGCAAGTTTGAACGTGTGAACACTGTTCAAACTTTTTCATGAATATTCCTGTAGCCAATCATGGACAAGATGTATTACCTGAAAATTTTGAACTCAAACTTTGATCTCAAATTTTGAAATATCGCAATATTCATTTAAAAATCACCGTCAAATTTTGAGCAAAAAGTTTGAGCGTGTGAACACGCCTTTACACTTTAAATTTTAATTAACGATAAAACAAACAGCTATATGTTTGTGTTTGTACCGCTGCTGCATAAAATTCGTCATTAAGAAGTGTACTGATGAACGGGTTTTAGTGATGAATAAATTTTTTCAATATGATAAGACCGTTCAGTTCGCCTTTAGCCGTATCACAGTGTTGACTTAAGTCAAATTGAAGCTTTACATTGTTTTATTTTAACGAAGTAAATTTGAAAAATTATAGCTGTGGAACTTTTATCTCACACGATTCAGCATCATTGATTTCCTTGGTCATCTATGTGCCTTTACTATTAAAAATGATCATCTCTCAGCGTACGAAACACAATCAAAATCAGCTTTAAAAATTGCGGCAGATAAAAATCATTTACATTTGGTACTGAAGCTGTCCGAATATATAATAGGCCAATCTAGAGGAGCTCCATAATCACGTTTGAGCACGAGAAACAAGGAGTGTTTCGATATGCTAAGTGATTATTTAATTTTTATGCTCATTATTTCATGTATTTTGGAAAAGTAATATTTTACGCCGATTTTACCGTTGTGTCGGCATTACCATGTTTTACCCTGACAAGAAGATTCGGCCTCATGTGAACTAGAACTGTTGGGTTGTTTAACTTCTACTCTACAACCGACGGAAGTCTGTATGTTCAGAAAGCTAAGGCAGAGTTGTGCTCGTGTAAAAATTTTGAACCCGCAGGTAACCGCAAAAAGTGAATTCTGCCGCCACTAGACCCGTTGTAGCCTCGGGCACAGAGAATTTTTTCAGGCCATAGGAGCCCGCAACTTGTACACCTATATCGAATGCTTTGGAATTTCAACATTTGACTTTAAACTGTTCTTCTGCATTTAGCTTGGTAATAGTTAATTCTTTACCACTGGCATTCGCCGCCAAGGCTAAACGACGAAGCAATTCAGCCACTTTCGTCACCTACTCCCTACTGCGTATCCAGTCATCGCTAAAAAGGTTTCTCTTGTAAGGATATTGTAAAATTGGTCAGATAGATCCCTGTCGCACGATGTTTGGCACAGCATTGATTCCACAAATCGCTTAGTCTTTTGAACGTCTATTTAATACTAACACAGCCTTACACATATCGCTCACCAGCTGAAATAAACCATGCCCGCTTTTAAAAAGCGCTCAGTAAAGGATCAAATAACAGCGCTCACTGCCAATAAAGGTACACGGGAAGTGATCACTAAACAAAATCACCTAGTAATTTTGATAGCCGGTGCTAAAAGGCCAATTAAAGCGTTGTTCAGCAATACATCGTTACCTAACGCCACCATGCTTTATCCTGTCATCCTCAGTCACCTTGCTTGCCACATGAGTAAGATCGGTAGATCAAAGACTAGGATGCGCAGTAATTGCAATTCTATAGAAACAATAGATCATTAGGCACATGCAAATATTTCAAGGATGCAACACAACCTGTCTTTAGCAAAACAGAATTAAACTCTGCGGAGATCTCTAGACTACCCATTAGGTCAACACATAACTATATAAAAGAAGCAGGCAGACTTCTGTAATAGTTAACATTAAAGGTAACTAAGCTGAGCGCAATGGATCCAGTGTGTAAGCTCATTTTCTTTCGCCCAAGCTATCTCATACGATCACGTTTAGAGGTAGGGTTATTGTATATCCTCAATAAGGCTTATGTTCGGTTCATTTTGTAAGTTGATGCTCAACATCGCTGTGTATTTTTATAAATTTACATATTAAACATTCATAATTCACCACCTTGTTGATACGACAAGCTACTGCTATAGCTCGACAAGCTAGATGGGATCGATCTACCCAGTCCTAAGATGTCAGTACAGTAGCACCAAGGTTATTTGGAGGTATTGGCTACTCCTCCCCCCAACGGTTGTTAGATACAGGTGGTACCAGTTATTAACTCATCAAAATAAGAACAGTTGCTCTTATAATCGTAGTCGCCTGTTGCGCCGATTTTAATTTATTTTATCCCACTCCTGCAATTATTTTGTGGTATCATAACGTTATAAAATCTTTTTTATTTGAAAATATATACTAATTTTACTGTTTATTTTTTATTTTATGTATCGCACGTTTATTGTGCTATGATTTTCCAGTATTTTGTTCGAGTAGAGATAATCACGCCCAGAATTAATTACAAAATAATCCATCGAAATTTCCATCGATTTCGATTAAACGAAATTTCGATCAATTTCGATTAAACAAAATTTCGATCGATTTCGATTTTGGCACAGTAGTATAAATTTTAGAATTTCGATTAAGCTAAATTTCGACGTTTTTGATTGTACTCATTTTTGACCACGACTGTAGTGCATGATGCATTTCTGGTTGAGAATAATCTTAAAATCTGTGTACGTACTTACGTTACACTTTCGTGCCTCAGTCGTTAGTAGATTTTTAATTTTTTATGGTTGTGCTCGAAAATTTCGAATGTATTGTAATAATGAAATTCTATTTTTAGAAGTAATTTATTCGGAGCAATAAACAGTCATGTTTGACGTTGAGATTGGTTGTCGGGCTGTTGCATATAATAAACTGTTTGAACTACCAGTTCATGCGGAATTGATGGTGCGGATGATTTATGAAGGGTAAAATGGTTCTCTGTCATGTTGTAGCATATGATAGCTTGTGGGCAAATTATCACCATAGCATGATCCCTAGGATTGTATTTTACCATATTCGTTAGGCAAATTCTTTTTAGTGCCCATGCCTGTAGTTGCCAATTATCGGTAAGTCAGCTATTACCCATTCCGACAGTAATAACATTAAATTTTTTCATTGTAGGCGATAACGATTGAAGCCGAAACTCGGCCGGACGGAAGTCGACGCACAACCCGATACGATATCGATATGACAAAATGTATCTATTGTGGATTATGCCAAGAGGCGTGTCCCGTCGATGCTATTGTCGAGGTTAGCTCACGGTGTCCAAATAATGACTTTGTTAGACTTCGATTATAATAATTAACCCGATTTATTTCAGTAATACGTGACTAAACTTAAGACGGCACCGCTGATTATACTATTTTGTAAAAAATTGAGTTACCGAACAGTTCCTACTCAGTCAAAAAAGCTGTTTTCTGCTTGCGAATATCAAATTTGTTGGCGAACACAAATTTGTCGGATTCGAATTAAAAAGGTTGTTGTGTTCGCCACCAATAGTTTGATAAACAATAATACTGTTTCGTTTATGACGTCACAATTTATTACATTAAAATTCTTCGCGAACAGCGACGAATCTCTAAGACTTACCTACGAAATTTCCGTAACGATGGATGTGGATTTCACATTGTCTATTGAAAAATAGGATGGTTAGTGGTGTCATCTTGTCGCGCATTATTGTCCAACAATATCGCATTAACGTAGAATGATGTTCAATTGCTGGCGAAACTTGTCCCATGTCTCTTTTATGGTTGCGCGTTATATGGCTTGAATCCGACATCGTAATAGGTTTAGTTCAGGTTTAATATAAGATGAGAAAAGTAAGCCGAGGAATATATTCATAATTTGAGCTGGTGTTTTCACTATTCATAAATGATTCTGTATTTCAGAATTAGAACGGATTAGTCTTGTTATGAAAATATGAAGTCATCAGATAATGAATCAGTTATTTCTATTTCGAATTAGGATAATAATATTGAATGCAGTGTTTCGGAATATGATAACTATATTGATGGTCCAACTATACATCGTCTTCGTTGTGCTATGATCAGTGGCATCGAGTCAGAAAGTGGCGAAAATTTATCTGATTGAGAAGGGTGCAATACATTCAGCGAATCTTTGGGGTGTCATAGCGCTTCGGATCGAGATCTGGAGTGGAGAAAAGATTTTGTGGTAATACAGCAGATCCGGTTTGAACGTCGTGTTACTCCAGGACTACAAAATTTTACGTGGCTTTTCAACTATTACGTCGCTTTTCAACGCTTTGCTTACTACCGAAATGTTGGAAGAAATCGTGTAACACACGAACAAATTACGTAGCCCATGTTAAGAACAGTAGGGAATTGTCTAAACTTAGTCGAGTGCAGCAATGGAATAACACAACTGTGGTCGAAATGAAATGTTTTATTGGAATATATTTTTACATGGGCCTTGTCCAAATGCCCGAAATAGCCGATTATTGGTCATGAGATTCATTTTATGTCAATAAGATCAAAAGCATCGGTATGTCACTAGACCGTTTTCTCCTCATTCTGTCAACGCTTCATGTCTCTGGAAATTTTGGACGCAACTTGGTGGATCGCAAAGCAAAAATTATGCTGCTTATGAGAAATGTGTTTCATAAGGTGCAAGCACTGTATTATCCCACTGAGGAATAATTGTGCATCGACGAATCGTTGATCAGCTATAGAGTACCATTTGTGGGTCGGCAGTATATTCCGGATAAAGCGGCCAGGTGTGGGCTTAAAGTCTACGAGTTGGCTGAACCGGGCGGCATAATAATCGGATGTCTCTATGTTGGCACAAATGATGGCGAGCTAGGGCAAACTATGGGTCGCCCGCATATGGAACTCATTTTGAGACTTATGGAAGGTTATCTCGATGCTGGTCATAGGCTTTACACGGATAACTACTACTCGTCCAGCAACCTGACTGAAGAACTGTTCGCCAGAAAACTCATCTTACTGGCACCTTGCCTCAAAGGAGGGTTGAAAATCCGAAGGACGTAGTGAACGATAATCTTCAGAGGGGTGAAATGATACAACGCCGCAAAGGTAATGTCATTGTTAGCAAATGGAAAGATAAGCGTGATGTTACTATCATAAATACATACTTCGAATTATGACGAAAAGGTCGAAGTTGATGGTGGAAAGCGCAGGCTATTGAGTGTGGTCGATTATAACAATATGGGCGGATTCAATGTAATGGATCAGTTATTGTCATATTATTGTACCATGCGAAAAAACTAGCAAATGGCATAAAAAGCTAGTTTTTATCTTTGGAAACAATACTCGGCAATTCGATTAGTTTACTTGTACAGAAATTCCACGGCGGAAGGGTCATTAGGTTTGGACAGTTTAAAGAGTACGCCATCAAATATTTGGAGGAGCATAAAGGTACTATTGCTGAAATTTGGGCATTGCCTGACGTCTTTTCGCCAGGCCCAAGTTATGTCTCGGCGTGCGCTGCGCAGATCATATTTTGTAGAAAATTACAAAGCTTCTGGATTCTAAAAGCAAGCAAGCGATTCTCAAATTTCGTTGCCAGTATTGCCTAGATTACAAAAATCGTGATCGCAAAACTACAATGCGATGTATGCAATGTATCATTGAAAACAAAAAAGTCCCACTTTGCTTCAGTTGCATAAGACCGTGGCAAATGTGGAAAGAGCGGGGGGGGGGGGGTGCTGGGCGACCAAAGAAGTAAATATAGAAACAAGCTAGCCTGCAACTATCTGGAAATGACACATAGCTGATGTTGTATAATACGCTGTAAAACCAGAACATGTTTGGTAAAAACGTATTTGTTCTTTAGATTCGTTATTTTGTCATGTAATCATTTTTCCAATTATTATTCACAAAATTCAGCATGCTTTGGAGAAACGATGTGCACGCTATAACTTGATTCACAATGAGATTCCGCAGTGGACTCCAGACAGCGCAGATCCATTTGAGAACCGGGTAACATATAGTATCCTGTGGATACCTAGCTACCTATCTAAGCTCATTCTCAGGTTTCCATGCATATTCTTTTGATTAGGGCATGATGTTTATACTATAAAAATCAATATTAGTTTTGCTTAGGAAAATGGATTTTTTTCAAATTCATAAATAATCTCCACTCGCAGTGGGCTATGTTATTATAACACATAAAAAAATTTTCCTTTCCTTGTGTCCGTTTAATTTTGTTGATAGTTTTGATTAGCTTTTTTGTTTACAAATAACTTTTATCCGCCTCTACTAAATTATAGTTTATAACGTTAGTCAAACAAACTGTAACGTATTTAAAATTTATGACGGTCTCCTTTAGTCCACAATTTGTTAGTTATACAAATGGTCAACGGTTACTGCTTAGTATCATGGAACAAACATACTACTAATTGAATTCGGAGATGGAGAAGCGTTAGCTTCGGAATCGAAGAATTCTCACTAGGAGAACATAGGGTGAAAAATATGCGCGTCCGTTTTTTTCTCTGTCAACACGACTTTTCTATTTCAACTTCGGCCGATTTTGACGAATTTTTTTTAAACGAAAGCTACAGATCTCTAGATGTGCCTTTTGGGGGTTTTATCTCGGTGGGCCTACCCATGGTCCCACAGGGACCCCCAATGGGGGGTACCCAGGGGGTAAGGGGTCAAAATGACCCATTTTTAGGGGTATTTTCGCTCATAACTCCGTAACCCTTGGGCCGATTTGAATGATTTAGGTATCGGAGCATTTGTCTAGACGAGCTTTATTCTTGGGTATATGAGTCGCTTGGGTAGCGCCACCATGGCACCAGGCGGGCCTTGAAAAATGGTGAAATTTTGGCAAAAGTTTGGCGTGCTGTAGCTATGTAACCACTTATCCGAATGGAATGAAATTTGGTATGGCGATAGAGCAACTCATGCCCTACCAGGTACATTTTGATTTGCTCTATCTCTTCTAGGTATTGAGATATAAGTCCTCGAAGTTGGGTCCCACGGCCATTTGGTTAATTTAGCAAAATTTTTTCAAACTTCCATATCTCCAGAACGGCTCGGTCGATTTGGCTCAAATTTTCACAGCAACTTGCCATAGAGATCGCTTGGATACAGTATTAGTTATATGCCAATGCTTCGCCCCGTTGCCGAGAATGAGGGAAATAACCCCCCTGGCGAGCCGAAATTTGTCAAATTTCATCTTTTTTGTCCATAAATCGGTAACGCATGAATCGATTTTTATCAAATTTTGTTGTAATTGAATTCGGAGATGGAGAAGCGTTAGCTTCGGAATCCAAGAATTCTCACTAGGAGAACATAGGGTGAAAAATATGCGCGTCCGTTTTTTTTCTCTGTCAACACGACTTTTCTATTTCAACAGCGGTCGATTTTGACGAATTTTTTTAAATGAAAACAGTGAAAAAGGATTTTCGTCCATACTTCGGCCTGCACCGCCGACAGTTTTTTTGCGATCGAAATGGGTATCGTTATTAACATTTCAGGAATGGATAATCGTCGAAGTACCGCTATCATACATATATATAATTATTGACTGTAGTGCCATAAAGGCACGCATTGGTATACGTGATCTGTATATTATTACCACTATTGAAACAATGAAAATAGTTTGGTCCTGTTCCTATCAAATTAGATCAGTGTATTATATTTTGGTGAGTTATTTCAAAATAATTTTCTTGGTTACAAAGCGTAGTGAGATAGATTGTTAATGACAGGCCGATAAAGTGCTTATCGTTCTCCGAATTCACATGCCTTGGCGCGGTGCCAAGTTTCTAGTTTATTGTGTTTTTGTTGATTAATTTTCATAATGGTCGTGAGACCACACAACCTAAAGAAATTTCGACGATTGTCATTTAATTGTAAATTGTTTATCACTAGTAATTTTCCGGTGAGCCAAAACGGGCGAGTGCGATTGGTCTGGTTCATCTAGGTTCCAGATTGAACCTTTCTGTGCACCTGTCAAAGACATCGATTGGCAAAAATACACACAACGGTAGTACACTAAAACGAGTATGTACAGAATAAGCCAATAATATGTACTGAAACTTTACAGGTGGCTGTAAAGTTTCAGTACATATTAGTGGCTTCCCCACACAATAATGTGGAAAAAGTGGTAGGCTTGCTTGCTAAATGGGATCATGGGGATTGTCGAAAATGCGAAATTTGGTGACAACTGGCAAATATTGTTTTTGAGTTAACTCAGCTATGCACGTGACAGTGTTACACTCATTTTGATCACGATGTTTCTCAGACGGGTAACCCCATGGGCTGAGAAATAACAAATTATACCAAGAGTTTATGATGAACCCTTGAAAAAGAGTGTAACATTTCCTGAAAAAGAGTGTAACATTTGTGATACACGTTGTGGGATGACGCGGTCCATATTTCCATCATTTGTGCTAATTTTAGGCGCATATTGTTTCGCAGTTCCGAGCCTTTCCCCTCCCCCAATTTTTGTCCTGCCTTTCCAAATAGTGTTCTGTTCCCCGTAGCAAACTGGTTTGGGGGAATAGCAAAAGCTGGGAAAGACAGGACAAAACGTTGAGGAACAGCACAGAGTTGGGAAACTTGTTCCTCTGAAGGTGTGGCGCAAAATAGACCTCGTCATCCCACAGCGTGTATGCTGCAGTGTGAGATGAGTATCACATTGTTCAATGTTTCATCATAAACTTCTAATGATATTTCTATTTCTGAGTGGATTTGACGTTTGTTAACAACCAAGCGGTTTCTCCGATTTTTTTTATTTTTTGTTCGGTCTTGTATTGCGTTTTCGGAAATCCACTCATGATAACTACAGAGAAGCTCAACTCAGGACTTGACATTTTGGTCTATCTATAACCAAAAATGTAATACGGAGTGTCTTTAATTATTTTTAGGGCCCAAATTTTGAATTTTCAACCGAGACGCATGAAGAATTGTTGTACAACAAAGAAAAGCTATTGTCGAATGGCGATCGATGGGAACCTGAAATTGCGAGCAATATCGAAGCTGACTATATGTATCGGTAGTAGTGTTGTTGAGAAGACTTTAAAACCTTTCTAAACTTACAAAGTACCTCTAGTAGAGTAGTTGCCAAAATGGCACTCGCTCTGAATCTAAAATAAAATTTGTATTATTAACGATAATTGCGAGCTACTAGCTCGACATGTGACAGTCATGTCTGGCCAGTGATGTATGCAGTTGTGCAGTAATTTAATATAAGTAAAATCTGTATAGTCTTATAATAAAATTAAGCCTAAGTTTATTTTTTTGTGTTGGAATCATTTTGAAATAGAAGAGGCGATAATTTTGGCTCGTAGTGGTAGCTATATGGCTAAACATTAGGCTTACATAACGTAACGCCCCTCAGGGTTACTTGAGCCTAAATGTTTATAGCATTACGATTGTGGAAGCGAATTTTCTTTTGTCTTGGATGTATTTGGACATAGACGTGACAGCTTAGTCCCGCAAGTAATATTTTTGGATGTTCAACTTAATTTTATACGGCACTGTACTCAGGGGCGTGGAAAGCTCTTCAAAACTGGAGGGGGCCGGTCGTTTACATTCATGTTATAACTCCACCAGTTAATTTTTTCACGTTTGGCAGTAAAAATGGTGTGGTTGACACACCTCTAGTGACTCCCCTGACAGTTGTACTTGTCACTGTTATTGACCGCTGCCTGCTCGAAGCTTGTTTGTGAGAAAATAATATTTTATTTTTAAAATTCTTTGTTTTTGTTCGCTCGCTCGCAGCAATTATGTCAACTACTCTTGTAGTTGTATCATTCTTCATAATAATTTATAAGGACCTCTGTTTTCAATCTGTTTCACAGAGATGTTTCCGTGTTTAGATTAGCAGATTCCAGATTCTGCCCGTTTCTATAATTATTTGGTTGTAAATATATAATTATACTGTGTAACATTTGTAAATACATTATGTATAATATACATACATAATTTATATTCTAGTTCTTGCCAGAAATGACTGCTGTTCGTTCGAGACTTGTTCGATGTTCCCTATGTGGTTGACATTGACTTCAGTTCGAACAGTGTGCCCGACTTAATGTAGTCGAGCGTACATATAAAAAAATAAACAAACTGTTAATATAAATTCTAATGTTCAGGTGTTTGAAAAAGTTTTGTTGATCGAGAAGTATTCGATGTCTATCCATTCGAAGCCCGGCAGGCATTTCAGACAAATATATGTTGCATATTTTTTGTAGCAATGATCTTAGGTTTACCGAGTGTTTTTGATGTAAAGAGCGATAGGTTATTCCCACAGTTCAATTAATGTGTATTCTTTTAGAGCCATTTACTGCTGGTGCACGTAATATACACACCTGCCAAATATTTAAAAAAATGAGAATGGAAAGTAAACTTAGAACGAAAGGAGTGTCCATAAACACCGCTTGTTTCACGGAAGAGTGAGATATTACGGAGTCGTTGTCGTCTATTAGCTGTGCTTCTGTTTGTATACAGAATTATATTTTATGTAATATATATTGGCCATGTTTTAATCCCATTTTAACAAAATAAGTTGCACAAATAGTTTTAAGCTTTTTGAACGTCGAATATAATACTACAGCAGGCAAATTCAAAATGTAATGATGGACTAGGCTAAAATTTCGATTCGATCAGGGATTTACGTACTCGTTTATTCTAGTTTGTAACTCCATTCGCTGAGCAGTCGGTGTTGAATACCACCTTTTTTGTGCCTATAAATCACATCTTATATTAATTTGATGTTGAAACTTCGGAACTTAATATTTGGATAGATCTGACTCAAGTTTATCATTACCTTTAGTTGGATGGACTTATAAAATGGTTCCTACAGTATCTGTTGCAGAGTATTATAGGGTTATTTATGTACGTATACCTTGTACTTTGCATGGCAATACTATCGTAGTTTAGTGTCGGATTCCGAGGCGTTACGGGTTTAAATATGCTCCAAAATATCTAAAACTGCTTCTAAATTAAAATTCATGTTTTCCTCTACTGTCCGAGAATCTCATAATTTTTATGCTTTGTCAACTGCGACTAAATTTACGAAGCCCGTCAAATAAAAGTTTAGATAATTCAATATAAGGTTAGACAGATGGAATGCAGCCATAAGCAAACATGTTACAATTGATTAAGCTCAAAATGGGGACCAAGCGATCTGAAAATCTCGATAAAAGGAAGGCAATAAATGTGGAATATATCGATCGATATGATAGGCTAAATCATCAAGTTTTCTGGATATATTAACTACGTCATGAGTGAGACGGACTCACTCGTGATATAATTAAAATATATCCTGAAACGGTATCCACCTAACCGTCGATATGTGGATTTCTCGGAAGTTTAATAAATGGTTTTTGTAAGTCTTTCGATCTTTTCCCTTTAAAAGAGAAGATACAATTTTTCGTAGAAGACCAATACGGCAGCAAAAGGTAAGTTATTAAGCCAAGATCACAGCGAATAATTTAATATTTGTAAAATCTCATTAATTAAAGACTGTTGTTTGATTCACGTAATCGTTGCCATGAATGCCATCTAAAACCGACAAAAGGAATTTTCGGCAATTTATTGTTGCCAAAAGGAATTATTGTTATTTGGTGGCACATTTAATGGCCCACACAAATCTGTGGTCCACCGCTGGAATAATTTGTTTGAAACAGGGATAGAGTGTAACATAGATGGCGGAGGTTTGTTGACCGGGTTTGCTTGCTGACACGCTACGCATTGGCGACACAATTGAGTTGCATCGTTAACCTTTCCTCCTATATCTTTCTTTAATCTTTGCAATAGTTGCGTCAAATTCCAAAGCGAGATCCGCCAATGCCACTAGAATAAATCTCAATAACTCGATTTTTGTCGTCTTCACCAATTACCACCCGTGTAGATTGTCCTGTGTTTTTCCAACGGAGCCTGGGTGAAATAGGATTTGCTGGCTGTCAACTGTCTGGACGCTGAATATTTCGCATCGCCGCCGAAAATTCCTTTTGTTGGTTTTAAATTGGCATTCATCTAGATATTTTGAGTTGGTTAAAAATAATCAACATAATTTTGGTATTCAATTTCATCCATGTACACTATAATTCACCTGTTTAGTGTTATATTTAAGTTTAAAGTAAGGCAAATCTAAGAGTGACGGAATATGATACGACACCGGCTGTTTAAGAATTATTAAACCAGCCCGAACTTTTTTCGATTTTTAAAGTTCCGATGGTACCCCATTGGTAACCAAAATTTTTGAATTTTTTTTTGTATATTAAAGTATCATTTTACCTATCATTCGAACCGCATGGACAAGCTGAATCGAGCAGTGGATAATATCAGCTAAATCTGTTCACGAGCTAACCACAAAGCCTTAATATTCACATAATGGGAAATAACCCCTTAAAGCGTGAACCTATTGAGCTGATTTACGATTCAGCTCGTCAATATAGTTCCAATGATATGTTAAATATACATTTATCGAGAGATCGCGAATTTTCGAACAAGTACTGAAGAAAGATTAAATTCGTACAAGACAAGCTAATTAAATTCCTAAATAAGACAAGCTTCTTGACAGTGACCTGTCCAATGATTGTTGAGCTGTTAAGCCGTTTGTCAGCCATTTCATTTCAGAACCGGCTGTCTGTCGGTTGTTTCATTTTAATTAACGGCCGTTACCTTCACTTAAATACCGAATATATAAAAATTACTCTGTAATTTTAGGTAAATAATCAATGTAATTGACGCGTATGTAGTCAGATTTTAGGTGGAGCAAGCCAAATTCAAGGTAGAAATATAAAATAATGTTTTACTACGTGACATTTAGGCCACCTTTGCAAAAGCTAAAAAGCATAGAAAATTGTCTGTATTAATTAATAAGAAAACTGATAAGTTGAGAGTATTCAATTCAATTTATTCGTTTCCCGATTATATATAGTTGTTTGTTACAAATAAAATGGCACTCTCCAGGTTATAAGAATAACAGATTCATAATTGGGTCTTTTCTTTTAGCGCCCCCAGCCCGAATTTGGTCAATTTTGAAGATACAGAACCAATTAACCCTGAGGGGCTGCGTTATAACGTTACCAAAAGGAACAGCTTAGAGCGGGGGCGGCAGTCCCCCGACTTATGCTTAGGCTTAGTGTATGTCTCATATCAGAACCTTAGCTTAGGCTAATACTAAGGCTTAGGCTTAGTATAACGAGAACGGCATGGCCTGCATTTTATTTCCGCCCTTCAGGGTACTTGGGCCCTCATAACTTTCTAACTGTACCGTACATTTCAATAAAATACACACCAGTAGATTTCACTCATCAAACGGTGTCGAAAGGTGCCCAACGTGACCATATTCCGAAGAAAAAATGTTTGGGTTCCCAAGGGCACGCAAAAAATCGGAAAAAAATTTTTCAGGGATGTGGGTAAAATGAGTATTTTCTGAATCGCCTAATCAAGCTGAATCGATTGACACCAAAATCAGCTCTGTATCTTCAAAATTGACCAAATTCGGGCGGGGGGGGCTAAAAGAAAAGACCCTGATAATTTTCAACTGTTTCCTCATGGCCCCTCCCTGGCTAGGCAGCAATCATTGCTCAACGGGCACAACTAGACAATTTTTGCTCATTTCAACTTGGTGGTTTCCCATATGTAGTGGGGGTTAACTCAACGTGCGCTTTAAGCAAATAGAACGTTGAAAAAAATTGGGTGGTTACAGTGCGGGAACCATTTACAGCGGTTGTTGAATGAAAAAGATATGACCACGATGGGACTCGAACCCACAATCTTCGGATCCGAAGTCCGACGCCGTATCCATTGGGCCACGCGGCCGATGCTTGTAATGTGTTTTCAGTTATATTAATAGCAAATATACACTTGTATTGTATTGTTAATATATTTGCAAAATATATAAAATCTTATTAATATATAAAACTGATTATATTCTAGTATGTAATCACGTTTGCTGACACAAAATGTAATGACTTCTCCCGTCCGCACTCTTATTAATCGCCACAGTGGTAACGATAAATAAGCTCTTACAAATACACGTATGTTTAGAAGCTTAGTGTTGTTATTGAAGACTTCTTGATGCAGTGATTTCGTAAAACAAAAAGCAGGGTCGCCAGGCAGGCCGTCGCCAAGTGAGACCAAGGAGTGCAGTGCCCCCAATTTGACTCGATGCCCCTCCCCCCAAGTTCGACTTTACAGCTATCTTGTCCCCTTCAGAAAGCCTTGGTGCCCCCAGTTTGGATTTTCTGGCCACGCCCCTGATCTAAGGACTCCGAGGCCTTCCAAGAGCACTGGCAGAGTTCCTAGGAACCGAACAACCCCCAGCCGTATGACCCCGCCCGTTCCCCCAGGCGTGCCTCCCACGACTTCACCTCCCCGAGACGCCACACTCTATTTCGATCCCCATCTCGAAATATTTTAGACTGCTACAAAAATTATGATTTTAAATTTGGGGACAATGTAAGATAAAGACGTCTGGGGGCAAGACAATATAGGGCATAGGATTACCAAAGGTAAAAGCCCTCACTCAGGCTATTTTATTCCCCGTCAAGGCAGATTCGCTACCACCGGGCGTCGAAGGCTCGCGGAGACTTTTGAGGAACATAACAAAAACAAACAGGGGAACATCTCTGATGAAAATGACACATCTGCTCTTATTTTTGTGTGGCAGCTCGTCTATCTTGATTTGTGGGGAGGGAAGCACTGCCCCCCTGAGAACAATTTAAAACAAAGTTAATTCAGCGGTGGAAATTAGTTATGCAAACGTCCTCAAATTTTGCAGCTCAAGCGAAAACCAATTCCACCGGTAAGTAAAGTAGCTAGCGCGCCACGGTTTTTTTAATTTATAAAGTGCACGAAAACATCAGTCACGAGGCCCCCAATTGGTCGTGTATGGGGGCAGTCAGCACGGCTCTGTCAAAATATATTTTAAAAGGATTTTTATCGGCCGCGTAACCGGATCTTCATAAGCGGGGCGGTTGTTCATAGTTACTTTGTGTTGTAACACGATCTGTTAATTTGTCAGCAAAATCCGGGTGAGGACCTCCCGTGTTTCCCCTACTCTAGATATTGCAGTCGCACAATTGCAAGATTATAAAAGCATATCCGTAATTTTAATTTGCTTATACATTTAAATAAAGCAATTTTGAGATATTCTCTCGTGTCCCAAGTGGTCTAGTGGTTAGGATTTGTGGCTCTCACCCACACGGCCCGGGTTCGATTCCCGGCTTGGGAATAATTTTCGTCGGTTACACCTCAGCTGTATGATTTTGCATTTTCTCATTATGCACAATATCAGCTTGAAAACGGACAATTACGCATGCCATGTTAGCAATACACACTAAATTCTGGAAATCAGTTTCATTGACACTAAGCCTAAATAAAGATATCTGAAATGGCATGAGATACACCTGCTGGACTTCTAGATAGCCAAATCACTGTATTCAGCCTTCAAAAAACCTATACTTAAACTATTTGTGATGCCCTGCACGCAATACGTAATAAGGCAAATGAAAGCTCTCATTTTGAAAATATGATCTATATTCGGGTCCACAGTGGCCCAAACAGTGATGCCGCAAAAAAGTCGTAGTCAACAAAGTTGTAGATCTCGATGAGTTGATTCTGCAACATGGTCTTCATTCTTTGATGCGATGCCTGTGTTGCGATATATGGGCTGCGAAACACGGGTACTCGTATGGCCAGATTTGGCAAAAAACCGTTAAAAACCTGTTTTTGCCATTTTGACCCTAATGATGGGGTCGGAGCATTTCGCATTCAAGTAAAGGGCACATCGTCATCACGTTTGCGGCTTATGTTATCTTCAGCGGCCGAATGTTATATATAACGTTACAAAGAAGAAAAGCTTAATGCGAGAGGATCGCGGCGCCCCCGACATAGGATAAGGCTTAGTATATGGCTCATAGCGAGACCTTAGCTTACGGTGACGATTAGGCTTTAGTATATCGAGAACGGCGTAGTATACATTTCATTTGCGCCCCTAAAATTTATAATATCCATTTTGATAAGTAACAAAAAATTATCGAAATCCATACATTCAAATATGTGTTATGAATGACAGCGACAGACCAAAATGACATTCCACGATTTTCCATTTAGCTCAGTTAGTGGTAAAAGAGAGTTTCCTCTGCTCACAGCGTTTCAATTATCTCCGAGTATAATTTTTTGAAGCTAAAACATCATATCCTAGACTTGGATTCACAAGAGATTTGCATGCTGCCTGAAACAGGAGGGTTAACTGCTTTCCAGAAATTAACTTGAGTGGGGCACGGTTTTCGTTCTGCAATCCCCCAGCGGCGTCGCCACGAGGGAAAATTTGGGAGGGGGCGTGTTCCCCAGTTTGGTATTGCTGCCACTCCTTAATTTTACAGCTACAACAAATTTGTTTCAACATGTGCATCGCCATATCATTATGTTGAGTCAACCTTCACAATGAATGAGTGATCCACAATTGAAATTACCTAGTGACCAGAGAGTAACCGGAATTCCGGTTCCGGTTGCGGTTTCGGCAAAGTTCAAAAACCATACCGGAACCGGGATTCTGATTTAAAAAAGTTCCAATACAACCAAGAAAAAGAAAAGACTAACTCGGCAATTTGCCGCGTGAAACGTAAGTAGGGCGCATAATTTCAATAGGAATTTTTCATCTTAAACCTGCAGGAGTTTGTTAACAAAACAAAGCAAGGTTGTAGCAGCTATTTTGCACATTCAGAAGTATACGGGGTATGTTCGAATTAAACCGGTCCAACTCGGTAATAGATTATGCATTACGTAGAATTACTTTGCGTAAGGTTGGCTAATATAAATTGCGTCAAATACCAGCCACTGCACTTGTAAACTTTGCAAGTCTTAGTCTACATTGAAGTAAAGTAAAACTTTGTCTGCAACGCAGCCAGAAACTGCGTTGTTGGCAATGAACTGTATTTATAGAAACTGTGCGAGCAGCATCAAAGTTTGTCTCATTTATAACATTCTGATTAGAAAGATATCATCATTATGATCTACCTGACGGGTATTGGTTGCCCTACGCTAGCCTGAACAGTGTCTGTGACCACTGAGCAGAAAATTACCCTCTATTATTTTCTCTTAGAACCATATAAACAACAATTTCAAGTTTGCTACTGAAAACATGTAACAAACGTATTAGCTCTGATAACATTGAATAGTCTTTTGAGAAAGCATATTTAAGAATCACTAATCAAATCGAACGAAGCTGTGTGCATTTTTTGAAGGGCATACCGACGACCAACGTGCCCCTAAAGCTGTTTCTGCGGGGCGCATACCAGCTGTTCCCACGGCTTTGGCTAGCCCACTCAAGATTCAATATCATTCCAGGACTTCTGGGTATCTATTTTACGACACATTTTCAGCTCTAGCATGTTTTCTGTATCGCCCGCAAACTGTGGGAGCATCCCGAAATGTTCTCAGATCGCAGTCACACCAGACACATTTGTTAACGATTGTCTCTCCACCCCAGGTAAATCAGAAATATAGTTTGTTTCAAAGTAGGGAATTTGTTAAACGCTACGCTATAACATTGGGGTTGGGCATAAGTGAAATGTTATTCTCGACATACCAAGACTAAAGTAAGGTCCTTATGTGAGCCTTCGACTAAATTCAACAGTCTACCCCAAACTTCCCACACTAAGCTGTTCCTTTTATCTACGTTATAACGCGCCTCACTCCAGTAAAACTAGTTATATACATTTAGGCCACAAGTGAGAGACCGGCACCGCAAAATTGGGTTGGCCCTACCTGATATACGGTCCCTTTTCTCGAAAATTGAGGGAGTATACACATTGCTCATGAAAATGTACCAACTGAGATGCTATTCACAAGTGTACTTCGAGTGTAGTTATCAATGTATATATTACTATTTTAGTACTGAATTCGATGTTTATTTCTCAATTAGCAACATTTTTGGTGCAAAACTAAAACATATACACTATATTTTTACTAATTAAAAATGAGAATATTTGCAATCATGTTGTGATCTTTCCGAAAAAAAGAGTGTAGGATCTGCCAAACTTTTGGTCAAAATTTGAGAAACTTAGCAAAAAATACGGGTAAATTGGACAAAATTTTAGGGATATGGAAGTCTAACCGCCAGTGCTTACTGACCAACTAAATGACATACGTTTGAGTTAAACTTCCAAAACTTTTTCGCTGTTCTAAATGAAAAAATCATTCTATAGAGAAGGAATTTTCTATCAAACATGGGCTAGAACTACAAAAACTTAAATATATGTTTAAAGTGCGGCTCAGTGTAAAATTTTGACTAAAAATGAGCCAAAGTACAATTGCAGCTTTTTTGGAATTCATACTTAAAACACAAGACTTGGGCTTCCTAAAAATGCGACTATACCTAAGTTCTGCAAAATATAAGCAGTCCTGCTAAAATGAATCAAAAAGGCAACAAAACTGATTTTGTGGTATCGTTAGTATATATAAAATGGGCGAACGTTTTCTGATCCCACACGACCATAGCTACTGAAGAAGCAATCTTTAATAATCGTTGACTTGTCGAGAAAGACTATTGCAATATTTTAGACCACGTCAGTGTTCGCGCTCTAATAAATTTTATTGACCACTACCCGTCCCACTTCAGGGGATTCCACGACGCCAACAACAAAACATAACGCAACGGTATTAACGCAGCAAATAATAATTTGAAAGTAAAATAACGTTGGCCAACATCTCGCCCACTATTATCAAACAAACGTCATCCTTTGTAGCTGTGAAACTTTTATTTCACAATTTTCAATTCAATAAACACGATGAGTTAACGTTTACAAGACTCAGTTGACATTTTATTGCTTCTTCTGAATGAGGTTACGTAATACGATGTTCACGTTTTGTTCCTGCATGATTCACATTTCAAATCACAATTTTCAATTCAATAAACACGATGAGTTAACGTTTACAAGACTCAGTTGACATTTTATTGCTTCTTCTGAATGAGGTTACGTAATACGATGTTCACGTTTTGTTCCTGCATGATTCACATTTCAAATCACAATTTTCAATTCAATAAACACGATGAGTTAACGTTTACAAGACTCAATTGACATTTTATTGCTTCTTCTGAATGAGGTTACGTAATACGATGTTCACGTTTTGTCCCTGCATGATTCACATTTCAAATCACAATTTTCAATTCAATAAACACGATGAGTTAACGTTTACAAGACTCAATTGACATTTTATTGCTTCTTCTGAATGAGGTTACGTAATACGATGTTCACGTTTTGTCCCTGCATGATTCACATTTCAAATCACAATTTTCAATTCAATAAACACGATGAGTTAACGTTTACATGACTCAATTGACATTTTATTGCTTCTTCTGAATGAGGTTACGTAATACGATGTTCACGTTTTGTCCCTGCATGATTCACATTTCAAATCACAATTTTCAATTCAATAAACACGATGAGTTAACGTTTACAAGACTCAATTGACATTTTATTGCTTCTTCTGAATGAGGTTACGTAATACGATGTTCACGTTTTGTCCCTGCATGATTCACATTTCAAATCACAATTTTCAATTCAATAAACACGATGAGTTAACGTTTACATGACTCAATTGACATTTTATTGCTTCTTCTGAATGAGGTTACGTAATACGATGTTCACGTTTTGTCCCTGCATGATTCACATTTCAAATCACAATTTTCAATTCAATAAACACGATGAGTTAACGTTTACAAGACTCAATTGACATTTTATTGCTTCTTCTGAATGAGGTTACGTAATACGATGTTCACGTTTTGTCCCTGCATGATTCACATTTCAAATCACAATTTTCAATTCAATAAACACGATGAGTTAACGTTTACAAGACTCAATTGACATTTTATTGCTTCTTCTGAATGAGGTTACGTAATACGATGTTCACGTTTTGTCCCTGCATGATTCACATTTCAAATCACAATTTTCAATTCAATAAACACGATGAGTTAACGTTTACAAGACTCAATTGACATTTTATTGCTTCTTCTGAATGAGGTTACGTAATACGATGTTCACGTTTTGTCCCTGCATGATTCACATTTCAAATCACAATTTTCAATTCAATAAACACGATGAGTTAACGTTTACAAGACTCAATTGACATTTTATTGCTTCTTCTGAATGAGGTTACGTAATACGATGTTCACGTTTTGTCCCTGCATGATTCACATTTCAAATCACAATTTTCAATTCAATAAACACGATGCTTTAACGTTTACATGACTCAATTGACATTTTATTGCTTCTTCTGAATGAGGTTACGTAATACGATGTTCACGTTTTGTTCCTGCATGATTCATATTTCAAATCACAATTTTCAATTCAATAAACACGATGAGTTAACGTTTACAAGACTCAATTGACATTTTATTGCTTCTTCTGAATGAGGTTACGTAATACGATGTTCACGTTTTGTCCCTGCATGATTCACATTTCAAATCACAATTTTCAATTCAATAAACACGATGAGTTAACGTTTACATGACTCAATTGACATTTTATTGCTTCTTCTGAATGAGGTTACGTAATACGATGTTCACGTTTTGTCCCTGCATGATTCACATTTCAAATCACAATTTTCAATTCAATAAACACGATGAGTTAACGTTTACAAGACTCAATTGACATTTTATTGCTTCTTCTGAATGAGGTTACGTAATACGATGTTCACGTTTTGTCCCTGCATGATTCACATTTCAAATCACAATTTTCAATTCAATAAACACGATGAGTTAACGTTTACATGACTCAATTGACATTTTATTGCTTCTTCTGAATGAGGTTACGTAATACGATGTTCACGTTTTGTCCCTGCATGATTCACATTTCAAATCACAATTTTCAATTCAATAAACACGATGAGTTAACGTTTACAAGACTCAATTGACATTTTATTGCTTCTTCTGAATGAGGTTACGTAATACGATGTTCACGTTTTGTCCCTGCATGATTCACATTTCAAATCACAATTTTCAATTCAATAAACACGATGAGTTAACGTTTACAAGACTCAATTGACATTTTATTGCTTCTTCTGAATGAGGTTACGTAATACGATGTTCACGTTTTGTCCCTGCATGATTCACATTTCAAATCACAATTTTCAATTCAATAAACACGATGAGTTAACGTTTACATGACTCAATTGACATTTTATTGCTTCTTCTGAATGAGGTTACGTAATACGATGTTCACGTTTTGTCCCTGCATGATTCACATTTCAAATCACAATTTTCAATTCAATAAACACGATGAGTTAACGTTTACAAGACTCAATTGACATTTTATTGCTTCTTCTGAATGAGGTTACGTAATACGATGTTCACGTTTTGTCCCTGCATGATTCACATTTCAAATCACAATTTTCAATTCAATAAACACGATGAGTTAACGTTTACATGACTCAATTGACATTTTATTGCTTCTTCTGAATGAGGTTACGTAATACGATGTTCACGTTTTGTCCCTGCATGATTCACATTTCAAATCACAATTTTCAATTCAATAAACACGATGAGTTAACGTTTACAAGACTCAATTGACATTTTATTGCTTCTTCTGAATGAGGTTACGTAATACGATGTTCACGTTTTGTCCCTGCATGATTCACATTTAAAATCACAATTTTCAATTCAATAAACACGATGGGTTAACGTTTACAAGACTCAATTGACATTTTATTGCTTCTTCTGAATGAGGTTACGTAATACGATGTTCACGTTTTGTCCCTGCATGATTCACATTTCAAATCACAATTTTCAATTCAATAAACACGATGAGTTAACGTTTACAAGACTCAATTGACATTTTATTGCTTCTTCTGAATGAGGTTACGTAATACGATGTTCACGTTTTGTCCCTGCATGATTCACATTTCAAATCACAATTTTCAATTCAATAAACACGATGAGTTAACGTTTACAAGACTCAATTGACATTTTATTGCTTCTTCTGAATGAGGTTACGTAATACGATGTTCACGTTTTGTCCCTGCATGATTCACATTTCAAATCACAATTTTCAATTCAATAAACACGATGCTTTAACGTTTACAACTCAATTGACATTTTATTGCTTCTTCTGAATGAGGTTACGTAATACGATGTTCACGTTTTTTGTTCCTGCATGATTCACATTTCAAATCACAATTTTCAATTCAATAAACACGATGAGTTAACGTCTAGAAGACTCAATTGACATTTTATTGCTTCTTCTTGAATGAGGTTAGCGTAATATATACGATGTTCACGTTTTGTCCCTGCATGATTCACATTTCAAATCACAATTTTCAATTCAATAAACCCACGATGAGTTAACGTTTACAAGACTCAATTGACATTTTATTGCTTTCTTCTAATGAGGTACGTAATACGATGTTCACGTTTTGTCCCTGCATGATTCACATTTCAAATCACAATTTTCAATTCAATAAACACGATGAGTTAACGTTTACATGACTCAATTGACATTTTATTGCTTCTTCTGAATGAGGTTACGTAATACGATGTTCACGTTTTGTCCCTGCATGATTCACATTTCAAATCACAATTTTCAATTCAATAAACACGATGAGTTAACGTTTACAAGACTCAATTGACATTTTATTGCTTCTTCTGAATGAGGTTACGTAATACGATGTTCACGTTTTGTCCCTGCATGATTCACATTTCAAATCACAATTTTCAATTCAATAAACACGATGAGTTAACGTTTACAAGACTCAATTGACATTTTATTGCTTCTTCTGAATGAGGTTACGTAATACGATGTTCACGTTTTGTCCCTGCATGATTCACATTTCAAATCACAATTTTCAATTCAATAAACACGATGAGTTAACGTTTACATGACTCAATTGACATTTTATTGCTTCTTCTGAATGAGGTTACGTAATACGATGTTCACGTTTTGTCCCTGCATGATTCACATTTCAAATCACAATTTTCAATTCAATAAACACGATGAGTTAACGTTTACAAGACTCAATTGACATTTTATTGCTTCTTCTGAATGAGGTTACGTAATACGATGTTCACGTTTTGTCCCTGCATGATTCACATTTCAAATCACAATTTTCAATTCAATAAACACGATGAGTTAACGTTTACATGACTCAATTGACATTTTATTGCTTCTTCTGAATGAGGTTACGTAATACGATGTTCACGTTTTGTCCCTGCATGATTCACATTTCAAATCACAATTTTCAATTCAATAAACACGATGAGTTAACGTTTACAAGACTCAATTGACATTTTATTGCTTCTTCTGAATGAGGTTACGTAATACGATGTTCACGTTTTGTCCCTGCATGATTCACATTTCAAATCACAATTTTCAATTCAATAAACACGATGAGTTAACGTTTACAAGACTCAATTGACATTTTATTGCTTCTTCTGAATGAGGTTACGTAATACGATGTTCACGTTTTGTCCCTGCATGATTCACATTTCAAATCACAATTTTCAATTCAATAAACACGATGAGTTAACGTTTACAAGACTCAATTGACATTTTATTGCTTCTTCTGAATGAGGTTACGTAATACGATGTTCACGTTTTGTCCCTGCATGATTCACATTTCAAATCACAATTTTCAATTCAATAAACACGATGAGTTAACGTTTACAAGACTCAATTGACATTTTATTGCTTCTTCTGAATGAGGTTACGTAATACGATGTTCACGTTTTGTCCCTGCATGATTCACATTTCAAATCACAATTTTCAATTCAATAAACACGATGCTTTAACGTTTACATGACTCAATTGACATTTTATTGCTTCTTCTGAATGAGGTTACGTAATACGATGTTCACGTTTTGTTCCTGCATGATTCACATTTCAAATCACAATTTTCAATTCAATAAACACGATGAGTTAACGTCTAGAAGACTCAATTGACATTTTATTGCTTCTTCTGAATGAGGTTACGTAATATATACGATGTTCACGTTTTGTCCCTGCATGATTCACATTTCAAATCACAATTTTCAATTCAATAAACACGATGAGTTAACGTTTACAAGACTCAATTGACATTTTATTGCTTCTTCTGAATGAGGTGACATAATACGATGTTCACGTTTTGTCCCTGCATGATTCACATTTCAAATCACAATTTTCAATTCAATAAACACGATGAGTTAACGTTTACAAGACTCAATTGACATTTTATTGCTTCTTCTGAATGAGGTTACGTAATACGATGTTCACGTTTTGTCCCTGCATGATTCACATTTCAAATCACAATTTTCATTTCAATAAACACGATGAGTTAACGTTTACAAGACTCAATTGAGATTTTATTGCTTTTTCTGAATGAGGTTACGTAATACGATGTTCACGTTTTGTCCCTGCAGGATTCACATTATAATTTATATTCAATGTCATAGTATTACATGGATACCCTATCATTAAAGTATGCTCTGTGATTTGCTTGGGCAAATCTATGTCAATATAAACATGATTATAACATGTAAACAGCATAACATAAAATCTGTCCCAGTAAATTGTCCTCTTATGCGAATTGACTATATCTGTGACTCCATATAGAATTTTTTACCTTATCGTTGATGGTGTCACGCAAACTGTATGTGAACAAAACTTCCACATGGCTAGCAACTTATAACGTGAACGTTGCAGAATGATGAGTAGCAGTTAATATTACATGTTAATAAATCTACAGTTTACTGAACTTTAGAAGTCAGAACTCAAAAATACACGCAAATGTGTGCGTGCGCAGCGTTAATATACATAATAGTTCTACCGTAAAATGTTTTATCACACGCAGATTCAGCTTCCGGAACAAAACACTGTAAAGATTCAACGCGTTCTATGACCCCACCAAAAATATTGTTTCTCCTATATGACATTGAAAAACCTATAAATTATTTTCCAATCTATATAATTAACTAAAAAATACAGCTAAATTTATCGGCTTTTGGCTACCGCTTCACACGTTTAAGTAACGAGCTCGAACCGTCGATAACGCTTTTAATTTCTTTAAAATCTAAAGTTTCGTACTCAAGAAGCGTCTCGGCGAGAAGTTTGTGTTCGGACGTATGGCTTTTCAAGATCGATTTTGCACGTTCGTAGGATTCCTAAAAAATGAATAGTCAAGGAAAAACATGAATAGTCAAGTACAAAACACACATTGTCAAATTTGTGGTGACCGAATTTTTGTTGTCTTCGTTTATGAATGATCATACACACAAACCAGGGATCTCGGCGGTTATCAGTAAAAAATTTCCCCAATGAAATATAGATTTTTCCCGGATTGCTCAAAAAAATCCATGAATTGGGAGAATGCAATTATACCACCACTCCAAAACTATATATACCAAAAATCTCCAAGTCTTCCAGCTCTTTCTGATCTCGCTTTGCCCGATCGTGCTTTTCTCGCTCAGCAGCACTGTACACCTCTGTCGCACAAGAGCCTCCCATAGCGACGGTTGGAACCCTGAGATAACTTTATCATGTCAGTCCCGATCTCCATTACTTCGCCACCCGCGCAACCTTAATCGCGTCTTGAACAACCCGTTGAGCCACCAGTGCCCTGAAAATTCCATGAAAGGCTCCATGAACGGCGTGTAGGCCACAAGAAACAAAAAAATAAATTTCATAAAAAAATTTCCCTGATTCCATCCAAAATTCACTGATTTCCAGTGAACATTCTCATTTTTGTCAGATTTCCCTGATCACCGGGAACCCTGACAAACGAACATTGTACTGTTCGTTTTGTCCGTGACTGTTAACGGACATAATGTCACACAAAAACTCAAAACTCATCGTCTATGCGCAGACGTTGTACGATTCATTTACCTGTTTCTTAAACAAAGCGACAACGTTCGCTCATAAACATACAGTCTGCGTTTGCTTAGAGGAGAAACGAAGTAACCGAAGCTATACTGCGTGGAATGTGTTATCCGAACAAGCCGCTCGCATGAGGAAACAAATCTTTAATACCTAATTTGGACCTAAAGCAATATTAATTTTGTCATTAAAGTCATCCTGTGCATGGCTGGAGCGATTTTATTTAAACCAAATTTTAGCAGCTTATGTGTCACTTTGTTAAATGCCTATCTGGATCGCTAAGTTCAATTTTATGAAGCAAAAGGCTTATAAGTTGTTTTCAGACCAAAATCAATGCAATTGTGAATTTAAATACTGTATCATTAAAAATTATATTAGCTACTGAGAGGCGACAAAATATACACATCTCTAATTTGGTCGTAACATACATAAATTGTTATCTATTACGTGATTTTAGCTAACAAGACTTATCCTTCAAGCTTTTAATTCGCAGCGCTGCTGTAAACCACTTCCACCACTTAAAATTAAATATCCTAACGACAAAATGTAATGAAATTTTGAGACGAACCGTATACACCAAGTAAATGTATTTAACACTTAATTTTACTTTCACAAGGGAAATACGTCATAACTCTTATGAGGGCTGGATCAGACATCGACATAGGTAACACCTGTATCATTGACTTCCGCCTAAACAAACATCTTGATAACATTGTACGGACACCTCTTTCACGTTTGGCTTAAAGCAGTATAATATGGGGTCTCTGATTTATCTCTAAACGCTTTCGCTTTTTGAAAAATTTCATGTGTGAAGGGAGTGATTGGGATGTCGAAATTAACTAATATATGGTAGTTTCATTTTCACCGGGACACATGCAAATATTAGGTTTGAGCTTAAATATAAGTTAATGTCTTTCAAATATAAACGTTTAAAAATATGTAGCCATCAAAAAAATCGGTAACTTTATATTAGGTCAAAGCACAGCGAAATGATTCCAGATTACTGCTTTTCAGTCTAATAAAGCCACCAAGAATGGTCATAGTTCTGTATTATTTCGAATAAAAAAATGCCAGTGGCACATTGTAAACTGAATTTGTCTGACTGATTACAGATGGTCTGCCAGAATTTCGTATTAATACCTATAATCCGATCACAAATCACAAAAGCATAAAATTTTATAAAAAACTTATATGTGCCAAAAGCAGCAGCACCATTGTTAGCATAAAATCCGAAAAAAACTTTTTCATAAATATGGCCGAAATAGATATTTTCTGAAACGCCTCATCGGGCTGAATGGAATGCTCCAAAATCATTACTGCATGTTCAAAGATCGCGAAGACCTCATATTTTAGTCGATAAACCCTTAGATAGCAGAAATAATATGTTGTATATTTTTGCATTTTTCTACAAAGCTTCGTATAAAGATTGTAAATGGTTTTCGTCGATGTAAATCTATAAATATTGTCAAAAAATATCGGGTAAATTTGTTGCCGAATAACAAATCGCATCTAACCTCCTAGATCAATATCGTTTTTGCGTCAATGATGGAAACTAGCCTAAGCTTAAAATCAAAAGGTCAAAAATTAAGTTTCCAGCGATATATGATATTGTTGTTTATTTTTTCTCTTGTCGCCTTGTCACGGCGTTCTTAATCTTAATTTGATGTGTATTTTTGTGGCTTTCTTATATATAGTTAACGCATACGTAATTAGACACTCATAGTTGTAATACGAAATTTTACCTATTAGTGGTCCTAAAAACGAGTACAATGGATTTTAGTTCCAAATTAAGTTACAACCATAATTTCAATTTAGGATCAACTATACTTGCTAGGTAAGCTTTTGGACGGTTTCGTAAAAATAATTTGCGCTATGGCGTGCGAAAAGAGGCTGAATATTAAAGATAAAGACGAGGAACTCACTAATTCTAGATAAGTTTATACGATAAATGTTCATGTATTGTTTTTTGCTATCATAGTGTAAAACTGCAAATATTATAAACAGAGATGTAATTGAAAAATAACTGTTTTCCGGGATTTTGATTGATGATGAAGTTAAAAATTACGGCAACGACCTCCAAAATGTCAAAATACAAATATAGTTGATCTTTGTTCACGGAAGTGAAGTGCTCCAAGGTTTATTTATAGTAAAGTTGAACAGTTTATTTTATGGCATATACCTTCCAAAACCCAAAAATGCTGTATTTATTTACGTTGACGATTTCATTGTTTACTACCGCAATGGGGGTGTTGCTTAAATTTTAACAAGCAGTGATTTAGTGCGACATATTTTGCAATGGAAAACGTGCAAGTTAAAAAACAAAGTAAGCTAAACTTATTTAACACTTTTAATTACAAGGCTAATATAAATGATTGCCTAGTAGCGCGCATGAGACGACATGGCTGTTAGGAACCTTAAATACGGGTGCTTGGAAACATTTTGGGCGCTTTGTAAACTATGTTATTTAAATGAATTATAACAGTAAGCGAGATTTCAACTACCTACTAAACCACTTCAAAATCTCAAATTATTTTATGGCGTAATGTTAATTGACTAGAAATGCAGTTCATTTAACAGATGCAGTTCATGGATCACCAAGTTTAATCCAAACATGCTCAAAGGAGAAGGTTATTTCCTGAGTCTCAGACGCCCTCTGGACGAGTTGAGGGCAGCGGTCTCCTCCGAACGGGTAGCCCGACCTCCTCACGAAGCTTAGCAATCCTAAGTGCGCACAAGACGAGCAATATTAATTTCAGCAAAAATCGAGAAAAAGTAGATAAAGATCGGCGAAAATTCGCAAAAGCGATGAAAATCGGCAAAATTTAGAAAAAATTTTGAGTCCCAAAAAATGTAAAAAATTTATTTCCCCCTCTCGACCTGCTGATACCAAGGAGAGACCGAAGAAAGGGCGTCACCCAGGATGCACACGTTATCGTTGTGGTCCGGGGTCCGTGTATGGTGTAATCCCAAGTAAAAGAAACACGTACTTGGTGAGCTATAAAAAATTAGAAGTTCAAACTTTACAAAGACAGGTCGCACGGCCTCTGCTTTGAAAAGTGGGACACATAAGTAAAAGCTTACAGCACAATACGCTGAGCCAAAAAGTAACCTCTTCCGTGGATTTATGCCAGATTTTTATCGGTTAAAATAAAAATTAGCAAATTTATAAGTTATATAACGTCAACAAATAGTGAAAAATGAAGTTTTTCGGAGAAAAGGGTCCAAGACGTTGCGTTATGAAATTAGGTTGCAAAAGTGCACTTGTTCTTATATTGTTGCCATTGTTGAGACCTAGACATGGGCAGCCTTTGCTGAGTTGAGCGCGTCACTGAGGTAATTGAAATTTCGATATCGTAAGTTTCAACTTAAAGGACGGTAGTTCTTAAACATGTATTGATTGCCGATAAAAATTTCTACATTTTAGTATATAGAAAGCATAAAGACACGCTTGTTTCTGACGCTGGATTTCTGCCAGTTTGACCAAACATCATCTATGAGTTAGTTCCAGTTTATAATAAAAGTTCCAACATATATAGTAAAAAATCTACAACCCTATTAATTTGCTCTGGGCATCGAAATAACAGTGCTCTGTCGGAATCTCTATAAAAGCAAATAAGCGAAACCGGTTTCGTTGAAAGCAATCTACTGTGAACACTAAAATCCTGATTGTCACGTATTGTATAGCAACAAAAACTGAACGAATCAAATTCCGCGACGTTCTTTGGCCACAGGAACTCATAATTTATGATTTATTGGTCTTCAAGAATCAGAATTTATCGGTATGATTTATAACTAGTTCTTCATCAAGTCCTTGTCCTTCAACTTTCAAAATATACCCATTAAGCTTTAACGCGAGAGACTACCATCTAGCTTTCAATATTTCCGTAACAATCCTTTATAAAATTCATGTTGACAAATTCTACTTAAAGCATTTATAGTTTATTCTTGACAGGTGTTTTGACACTGTGTTTTTTATGCATCAAACATTATGATGCTATTCTTGATAAATATTTTCGTTTCAGTTGGCAGTGTTATTAGAAAATAGTAACAGGTGGGGGACAGTGCTAATATTTTAACCATTGGCGCTAGGGCACCTACTATGCTTGAGTCGCATAGCACAGTCGTGTGGTTGTCATTGTAAAATGCAATACCAACCACAAATTCCGGTCGCGAGCGAAACTGGCTTGTTGTGTCTTATTGTGTCAACTATGGTATAACATGAATATAGGTTTGCCACACTAATACATGCCATCAAAAATGACATTATCAACCTTAGCCACCTCAAAACCAGGGTTGTCGCCACAAAATTTCAGCAAGGGAGGGCACCCGCGCATTGGGGAGCGGGGAACTCAACGAGTGATATGACGGTTTCATATCGAAAAATTTTTTGTTGCAGACGCAAACTGGGGACTGAAGATGTGGGGAAGCGGCATCATCTAAAACTTTGGAGGTACAACCTCCCATGCCCCACCTGGCGACGCCCCTGCTGAAAACGTAGTTTATTTTGCTGGCAAACGCGTTTGACATCAACCAATCGTACTACTGCATCGTTACATTATCTCCCGTATGATGCGACTTGCTAGAGAGTTCGACATTTGTAGCCATGTATGGTAAATACTGATTTTTAACATTGACTGAATGATCGCGTGTACACCAATATCATAACACACAACATTTTAGGCACAAGGATTCACATAGCCTTTCAGCCTTTCCTGAGAAGCAGCGCATTCCACCATCACAATTTTATGTTGAGGCAGCCAAAATTTAATACTTTTGCATTCTCATAGCACTAAATACAAAAGACTGTGTTTCAAAGTAACTATTAATGATATCGAATCCAGGCAGACAAAATTTAAGCCTTAGAATTCTAATAGCCCTTCGCAAATGGACTTAATTTGGATTTCATATGGTTTATGGCGTAACCCTTTTCCTGACTCATTGACGAAAATCACGCATGTTTTTAACCAGTTGTTGAATTTATTAGCAATTATTATGTTACTGAACATGCAAATTTTCAAAGAAATAATGCTAAAAAATACTCTTTGTTTTGATGTACTTTAAAACAGCGGAACATACTGTGTTTCTATAACAGTCGTTAGCAACTGATATAGTTTTTACCTTTTGCTAGACTAAGTATTATTATTTTTGAGCTTCATTAGACAATCATCCTGGCACCTCATGTGTTTTAAGATCCCACCGCAGGAGTAACCTAATCAACAGAAAGTGAACTGGTAATCGCTATGATATATCTCATCGGCAGACAAATCACTGTAGTGCTGACAAATGAGATGACCTGCACATATATTGAAACATTTGGAACCTTATTGCAAAACCTTTAATACAATATTCATAAATACCAACCATACATGTTTCGCCTTTTAACTATTCGGCTAAAGAACTTCAGTTAACCGCAGATAACTCTTATCATCTCAACAACTAAGTTGTTAGTGTCATCTAGGATAATAAACGCGGAAGCTATCCTGAGTATATTTTAAACACCAAGCTAAGATGATAAAAATAAACTGGCAATGACAGCACAACAGCCGTCTGCAGACAATTATTGATGGCTAAAAATTAATGCTGGTAAACTTATCTTAATAATTACAGTTCGGTTATTTTAGCTACACTACAAACTTACTATGAAAAATGATTAGCAGGGACAAAATTCTGTAGGGTCGCATTGTTTTGCCATTTTAAAGTTATTTGACGTTTTTTTTAATAATTTAAAATGGTATAAAATCTAGTACAAAAATGTCAGCATGACATTTTGTAGCTGAACTGGGTCTCTGCTTTTAAACCAGAGCTTTAACTATTTTAACACCTATTTTGTGATCTTAGCATTTGCTGAGTAATTAGCACTATATAATTGCGACATTTAACTAAAGATCACACCGCAACACTAATTTTACAAATAACTATTTATAAAAAGTCATGATTTTGTAGTCCAGTTATGCATGTTCACGATATGAAAAGTTTTCAATTAAATTCTTGGTAGATAGCTGGTGAATTTGTGGGCGAACTGTGTAGTAGGACATATCATAGGTATCGAAGGTCAGCCGGTTAATGGGGGTAGACTGTCGGGACGAGGGTGCGAAGCTTTCAGGGTGAGCACCCTATCCTTCTAACGACACCTATAGACCATATATTTTTGACACTCCGCTTGCGAAATTTATCAAATTGCAACACCAGGTACTGCGACAATTGCTCGTTCTAGACAATTTTATTCTGCAAAAGACGGGTCCTTGTTGATTTAAACTAGTTATTGACAAATTCAGTGACTGATGATTTCGTTTCGTTGTATTTTTGGTGTATCGTCCGCACAAATAGGTTTCTTCAGCTTTATTGACTTATTTTTAGTCTTTTAGAACTTATCTGATGTAAATCCTTTGGGACCTATTACGATTCTTGACAAATCTCTGTAACGCCGTGTTCAATTTGTATGACGGGGAGCGAAACCCAGATGTCGTCTCAGACAGTTTGCATGAAAGCAACCGAAACATTTCTAACTTTACCCAAATCCAGACCAGACCACGCCTTATTTACACCGATAACAGCGATATGCATTATAATATATTAAAACATGAACAACACTGCTGAGACACTGCACAGGTCCACAGGTTGTTTTTGAAAATACGTTCCTAACAATTTTGCTCTACGAAATACCACAGTCACAAATTAAAATTTTGAAATATAACCGATACTTGGTAGTATGTTTAATTGTCGCGCACGTCAGCCCATTGTATCTTCGTATATATTTACTAATTTTCTGGTTTTAATAAATGGTCAAGCTGTATTCTGTGTGCTTTAATGTTTGCTGTTTTGCTTTATTGATTGATGATTTATTGATAAACTATAGAAACGTAGATCATCGGCGTTCGGCTTATTTGTATACGTGATTCAAATATCAGCCACAAACCACAAATGCAACGGTCTCAGCAAAGTAACACTCTGCTACCAATTTTTTACGTTCTAAGACCGAAAGTGGTGCTATATGTCCGACAAATTTACCTGATGAACAGATATATCAAGGAGTACAAGTTATAAGAGCTATAGTCGTACCCTGTGCCAGATGCATTTATCTGATGAACGATTATATCAAAGGAGTACACTTTGCCTGCCGACCGCAGTATTATTTCTGATCTGCCGTACTTCAATCTTTTAAAACTTTTAAAATCTTCAATCTTTTACTTTTGAAAAAGCTGATTTCTTTTTGAAATTCATATCTGTTATCTATAAACTGGGATGATCTTCAAAGTGTATCGTTTACTGTTAATGATAAATAGATTGGCTTTATCATATTCTAATGTCTGCGTGTGATTTTTAAGTTTCTAAAGTCAATCATAGTTCATCAAGTAAAACTCCAAAGAGCATATATCAAACTTGCATCAAAAAACTTATAAATGTCAAGATGAAAACTTGGAAACGAACAGGAAACTCTCATGAGTACAAACAAATGATTGGGAAACTGGGACGAAAACTTAGATCATTTCAGAAAAATCGCGAGTTAAATACTGTTTGCAGTTGTGATAAAAACAAGCTTTTTAATACGTAAATAATCGGTGTTTGTCAAAGTTTCTACGAAATGACAATGGAAATTTGGTTACAAGTAATGCTTGTCGCAGAAATATACTTAAACGCGCTTTTACAAATTTTTTTGTCAATGATGATGGCAACCTCCCACGGATGAAGCTAAATAAGACTACAAAGTCAAAATTATCATGGGTGGTCGTTACTCCTGACACTGTTTCGAAAGCGATAAGTAAGCTGAAAACGAAACAAAGCCATTCACCCCATGGTTTAACACAGCTCGCGTTAAAAAGACTAAGGACATCTTTCTGTTATCCTCTTGTACAGAAATTTCAACAATCGTGTATTAACAGGGTTCTGCCTGACATGTGGCTCTGTTAAACTGCTATAGGTGTGTATAAAATAAGAGATTCTTCAAATCCTATAAATTATCGCTCAACATACCCTGTATCAAACTTTTGTAAAGTCATGGAGCATATAATAGAAAAGAAAATGTAATTTCTGTCCACCGCACGGCTTTCTAGTAAAGCTCTCTACATGTACGCAACTTGTAAAATGTACGTCTGACAGGGCCTTGGTCAACTGATCACAATTTAGCAGTCTATATTATTTATATCGATTTTGCATCGCGTTTGATAGAGTTTCTCGTAATAAGCTGATGCACAAATTCTCTCTCTCGTTTAGGCATTACTGGTCACTTATTGCCTGTGGATCAAAAGCTTCCTGTTAAACCGCACCTTTCGCGTTAAAGGTAATGTTAGCTTCTCTGATTCTTGAACTGTACCGAGTTAGTTCAGGAATGCCTCAAGGAAACGTGTTACAACAAACCTTATTTATGTTGTATATAAATGATCTGTTTTGTAGTACATTTAATGTTTGTAAAGTGCATGGTATTTGCCGACGATGTTAAGCTGTATATTGATGTACCAAAGCTATTGACTATTCAAACAGATCTTAAATATGTTAGAAAATTGGGCATCTGCGTGGTAGCTAAAAACTCAGCAATGCAGTATCAAGAGCTACATATAGGCACAAGAAATCCAAAAGAAATCCATACCTTAGGTGGACAGCGAATACCTGTTGTACTTTCGGCCTGAGATCTGGGTGTAACAATATCTTGCAACTTAAAGTCAACGTTACATTGTCAAAATATAGTTTCCAAAGCTTACAACATCTTACAATATAGCAAATATCTTATTCTGGTGCTTTTTACCCATAAAATTGACATATTATTGCAGGCTTATATAAGTTAATGTACCAATAATATTATCCAGTAACTTATTGTATTGGACTGTAATCTGTTCTTGCCATTCCGGGGCAGTTTTCTTTAATTAATAATATACATTTTGAAGAAACTTGAGTACGATTCTTATTTCTCAAATATATTTTTGCAACGAGATGTAACCAATATTTCGATCAACTTCCTTCTGTCTTTTACTTTATTAACATCTGATTTGAGGTTCATATGAGCAACTTTTGTAAATCTGTAAAAATTTAGAACGCGACAATTTTCAAACAGATCAATGTATATTTGAAATGACAATATATTTTGTGTAATGACAATTTTCGTACAAAACGGCCGAACGTATACCATCGAATCGTTGAACATCTGTACATAATTTTGACACCATCATAGATTAGTCGTTTTGACGAAAGTCTTGCATGCATTTTAATAGTTTTTACGGAATTATGCTTCATATCATTCAGTTGAACAAAATGCTTTTTACACGGAAATTATTTGGTCAGTCTGAAGGAATCTCTTAATTACTTCTAGTTTGCTCACGTGCGAGATTAACTTTCAATTTATTAAATTCAAATAAAAATAATAAATACGTAATGAAAATATTTAGTGTTAATCAAATTAGGCTCTTGTTTTATCGTGCGATTGAGCAAAACACTCTTGATCTGGAAGAGCAATTTAGACTATGCGGACCCCATAATAAAATTAGTTCATTGTTTACACTCATTAGAGTTTAATTTTTGATTGTATAATTTAAATGTATCCAACATGCTGTTTAGAAATGAGGGGGCACATAGACTCAAAAATGACGGGACCGCTAAGAGAAATTTGTGGTGGCCGTTTACGGCGACCCTGCTTTTGATCGATCGCTCGTACTGTGGACAAAAACACTCTCTTAATAATACGCCATTGAAACCGCTTCTGAAAATATACTAAAAATATTTATTTAGTAAAACTGCGCTTTCATTTGTGCAATTGAGCAAAAACGTCTTGAACCGGAAGTTATTTGGTCTGACAATATCTCTTAATTTACTTCTAGTTTCCATTCATGGGAGACTAATACTTTGTAATAATTTGAATAAAAAATATCACGGTTCATAGTTTGGCTAAATGTCTTTTCCGTCTTAAAATCAGATTATTAGAATTTTTATTTGTTTGCAAAAAGCCTAAAATCCACTGCAGCAGATACAATAATGAGATGCGTCGGAGTTAGCAGGCTTGAAATTGGTGTTATAATTTCCAATGAGCTTTGCTTTATAAAGTTATGTACCGCACGCACATTACTCGAAGTAAATCTTTGCTTGAATACAGCACCAAGCACATTTATGTTTCATGGCAGTTTCAAAATACAAATATATACTGAAACCTATTCTCCAAAGTCTATGTCACCTCAATCAATTCTTAGTTCCCAGAACACGCGATAAGTGAATGGTTTTTTGCCTCATCTGTTCATCTATTTTACTGAACACTGTCAAAAATTAGACGTCTTTCTTAGTCTCTGTTTTTTTCAATAAATATTCACGGATACACGTCTCTAAATAAACCCATACTCCTTTCACGTTTTTAAATGTTCCCATCCACGTTTCTAGCGATTAAAATTCAATATGATGGACGAACAATCTAACTACTGTCAAACTACGAAACAACTTATAGCACTTAGACGCCACGCGACCGCACCTAGACAGGGGGCTCTTAGGTCTGGATTCCCCGGACAAGGTTAACCAAAATTGTTTATCAAGGGTCCGCTCACTGCAAACGTCGCATAGTGACTGTGCCCCCTAGCCTGATCTCCCTTACCTAGCGGCAATATTATAACTTAAAGCTCAACGAAATGATGAGTGGTTTGGCTTTACATCGGACTACTAGGATAAAATTATGGATACGCCGATTTGACGTCAGTTGTAGACCCTTTAGAAGGTAACCCCTACCACCACCCCCTATCGACACATATGATTATACAAGTACGTACTTTTATTCGTATATAAATACTCAGGGAAACAAAATTTTCGCAGAGTGCCAATATAATATATTTAATCTACTTTCTACGCTTATATAATAGAGGTACGAATAAGATCCCCAGCTTGGATTTTCATCGGAACAGCTTAGCGAGCGGGGTATGGTTCAGGAAGACCCAAGACGAGCCATAACCT
>JASANE010010418.1:0-51717 GCA_030248225.1 Trileptium ribeirensis
GATCTACTTGGTCAGTTTTCGTATTGCTCTAGAGGGCATTATACCACGGCGGAGCCGAAAATTTTCCAGGGGACACTAACTGGCCAAATCCGCCTCTCACCACTCTTCCCACTTTGGATAATCCAGTATTTTGTGGGTCAAATTGTTTGAAGTCATGTGTATAAAACCACTGTTGAGACCGCTGCGCAAAACTCATATTTGGTGTTACTGGTATATTAGTAAATATCACTTTATTTCAAAACAATAGTACATCTCAGCTTAGATTTGCCAGTACTAGTATATTGTTGATATTTGTGCGATATGTTGATGTACGTCGCAGAAACCGTCAAACCGTCTCAGAAACGTCTTATGCAGTATTTTTTTGTTTCTTTTCAATTTGTTGAACACACTAATGAGACGCATTGAATAGGATGTCATTTGTTATCCAAATGGTTTTTTTAAATTGCAACTTCTCTGTGATTTCCCGCTGTTGCCACTTTGGTACGGTTTGCGGCTGTTAGTAACGCTGCTGCCTTCAGTTTATTAATATTAAGATACATACCTGCTACGTTAACCTCTTTCAGGATCTCTCATCACCAGTTCAAACTCTCCACAGTGTAATACAGGATACGTTGCTGAGTGGTTTTGTGCGGCGTCCTACCGATGGGGTTTAGGTGTTAAACTCTTCGATCGGCACCCGTTTCTTACACCTTCGGTTCTTTTTCATCAAATTTATGAGGTTGGGACGTATAGAAATATCGGAAGATTAATGTAAAATCAATGAAAATGTATTTCAAAGAACATCTTTTTATCGCGTTGGTTCCAATTTATGTGAATTAGATAAAGCAGAATTTAAATTGTGGAGATCCAATGGTCCTAGCAAAACATCTGGTTCATCTTCTAGAAATTTATGTTTAGGAAAATGGTAAGAAATTTTGGTTTTTTTCCTTGCAATTTAGCAAATTTGTAAACTCAAGCATTTTCCTATGATATCGAATGGCAACACGACAGACAGCATAGTAATGGTGGAGGATTTTACTAACTTTGCGACAACTATAATGATTGTAATTCCAGCGGCTTTCGTGTTGTGTATTTCAAAAGCCTAATAAAGGCGGCTTGTTGTATTTTGGTAGCGATAAAACATTCTGAAAATTTTCAATGCAAGCTTCTTTCAAGAAATTTATATTTTTCAAAATAATTTATATATCTTTGGCCGGTACAAAATGTGTTATGTCGCTGTAAAATCTGTAAGTGCTCACGAGTCTATGTATAAGGTAAGCTAGGTGCGGTTTGATCTGTGAGCCGTCGAATATTGTAAGTTTGGTGAGGCTTCCATCTCAGCCGACGTATAAGGTAAGCTAGTTGAGGCTTGAAATGTCTGTGTCCTTTATAGGGTACGTTAGGGTGAGGCTTGAAATGTCAGCCGCCGTATAGTGTAAGTTGGTGAAGCGTGAAATGTCAACCACCATAGATGAGACTTGAAATGTCAGCCGCCGTATAGGGTAGCTTAGGTGAGACTTGAACTGTCAGCCGCCATATAGGGTAAGTTAAGTGAGGCTTCAATTGTCAGCCGCTGTATATGGTAAATTAACCGAGGCTTGGAATACCAAATGTAGATAGCTTTTAAATAGGTATATTTTGTTAGATAGGTATATTGATGTAGTGGATTGTTATTCATTTTATCTGGTAAAATTGGCCCCAGTCTAGCGGTATTCCGTCATAATTTTTCATAAACGAAATATTTCTATCCATGTCTCTCAATTTTTTTGTTCGGGCTTAAATTTTTTCATGTAATATTTTTGGTTATTGCGAGGACTAAGTGACCATTATGGAAATAATATTCCTCCCATCGTTTATAGAAAAATTTCTGTGTAACTTTTTTTGGGTAATAATTATGGCTTGTTGCCAGAGGTACTACAGATGTTGTGCCGACAACTTTTATCTACTGATCATTTGTGGATGTATACAAGTATTATGAAGGCTTCGAAAATACAATTGTCGAAATGGTAGAATAATAAATACAGACGAGAAGTGTATAATTAGTTGGGCCTTGTTCAGTTCCGCCAACGCGGAATTTAGAATGATAACGTTACTTTATGTTGTCCGCGGGCATCAAAACTTGTGATCAAGGTTTTTGTCCACAGGTGTGTCTGGACCCAAAAAAATTTGCTGGACCCAGGGAAATTTCGGCTTCGGAGATATTGGGATTGCTAATAATTTCTATTACAAAATGCAAGCTTTCAGCCGTTCCTGCTTACATGTATATAGTTGTTTGCTGCTGGTTTCATGGATGGCCGCCATTTTTTATCCTGGCTTTGGACATGCAGAGAATAATTTATATATTAGTAATTATGTCATAATGTGAAATTGCGTTTCGTAATTACGTTTCTTTATTGCATAAAAATTCGTGAAATTGTCTAGCCAAAAATTGCACTCTGGACCCAACATTTAAGATCTGGACTCAAAAGAAATTTGCTGAACCCAGGTCCGTTTTGAAAAAAGACGCCGTTTGTGATGCCTAAAATGTTAATATGAACAGTGTTAGTATATTATGTGAATAAATCGTTGTATCACCACTATAAAGTAGTAATTTCGGACGCCTATATGTCAGGCAATGATTGTTCAAAATATCATTTTAGGGCCTAAAATATCCTTGTGATCCATTGTTAATTCTTTTTGCAAAGCAAATAGTAAAGCCAGAAAATAATATGTTTTTAGTTGGAAAATTGAAGTTGATGAATTATTTTAAAACTGCTTTTGAAGGCAAAGAAAAAGAAATCCGATCCTGAGATTTTACATTTTCATCGAAATTACAAACAGTACTGATTAGAAATAGCTATACCATTTCGTGTGAGTCGCAAGTGAGTTTTAAATAAGCCACAACTTTTTTTGGCTATTGAAAATGTTTGTAGCAATAAATGACTTGCTGAAGCATTGGGGGATTAGCTTATAGTGTTTTTATTGGTGGGTTAAATATGAATAATTTTGTAATGTAGATAACACGTATTCAGGTGTTAAACTAAGCATGAGAAAAGTTGAAATATAATAAGTTAAACATAAGTTATATACATAAAAGTTGAATATAATTAAATCAGCGTTGTTTCTCTTTATGTTTCACTTTATTTTTAATTGCGATTATTAAATTATACATATTTAATATTGCATTCAGTGAATAAAACTATTTATGTTTTGGTTAGTAATGTGTAAAACACTTCGAAACATGCTGTTTATTTGTGTTACATTTTGTGATGGGTTATAACCAAGAAGTTACATGCAACGTATAATTTTTGGTTGTGAGGGCGTAGGACTTTTGATGTTCAAACGATGCAACTATGCTAAAACAATACGGCTGCCAAATTTGAACACTTTGTGCAACATGCACAAAGTTGAACACACATGGATTTTTACATGGCGAATTTTAGCGAACCTGAAGCACCATAGGTTGATACTGAAATCACAACTATGACGGCCTAAGAATAGGACGAGAAATTGGTATAGGCATTTACTGTCACTGTTCTTGAAGATATTACAAGTTCCCTCTTTGTTTCGTCACTTGGAAAACTTTAAACGCCGTAAAACAGCAATTTTTACCGTCCATCGACACTGTTCAAAGTCACTTATATAACAAAAAGTTGACATATGACGTAGATCAGTGCGTTAAATACGTAGAACTTATTCCAGTCACAAAATGCTAAAGTTGCACACACATTGGTCGACATATGGTTGCGACAGCAGTAAATAAAGTCATTTTTTCAACTACTGCAGATGTTACCCTGTTTTTCTCGAAGCAATCGAAGCCCCACTACGTAACAAGACGGGACAAGTTCAGACGAGTACTATAGGGCAAAAATTGAAAGTTTGACTGTAAGCCCTGGCTAAACTTAGGTTTAGACTTAGGCTTAGAAACACAAAACATTATACGAGGCAAGAAATTTGACATGAAACTCTACAAGGGAAAACTTGACAAGGTTACTCTAAGAAGCGTCCTCAATAGCAGTTAATGTTAGCAGTAAATTGTAGATACAGATGTTTTTTTTCTATATCGCAGGCCGTTGTTATTTTAGTGACTGAATTATGGACAAATAAAGCAACAACTGATTTGCGTTATTTAACTAAAGAAATAATAAATTAACAAAATAGTGCATGAAGCGATTGTCGTAATTATAACGTAGCAATAACAGATTATGGATCGCATTGTGATCGCACATGAGACAACACTGTCGTAGTTATAAAACCATTAATGATGTCTTATTTATATTTCCGATACAGTAATTTGAATTCTAAATGTAGTGAGTGAAGTGAGAGACAAGCGAAGGGGAGAAGTTTACTAGCCGTGAGCGTGGAAAAAATTGACGATTTCCGTTATTGGATTTTTGGGGTAACACGCATAACTCAACTTTACCTGGGCGGATTGGTTCGAACTATGCATCATTTGAAAGCTTGAAATCTCTATTTGGGCCCTTCAGTTATGCGCGAAGCCCGATTTTAACATATATCCCACGAAAAGGGTGCGAGTTGGGTTTGGATGGGGCCAAAAAATAGCGTTACCTATAATTGTAACTTAATAGATAGCTCAAACTATTTGTAACTCAACTTGTTAGCGGTGTTGATATCTGAGTCAAATTGGGCTCATTTTATAGAACTACTCTTGCTCTGTGAGATTCTCTACACATAATCTTTTGCTATATGGATTCTATAACAGTTCACTAAAACTCAAGATAACTCTAATTTTGTGATATCTTTATTGCTTCGAATTATCTCAGGGAGAAGCTACACCAAGAGTAGACATTTCCATAATGTCTCGGGTTTATCAAATCCTTGTTGAACTACACAATAGCTTGGACGAATTTTTTATAGCATTCAGAATCTCAATGATTAACATAATATAAGGATTCTGCTGAGCGCATTGTGTTTCCTGGCATATCTAAACGCGTTGCCACAAGCATATGTAACGGACGTGACGCTGCTGCACCACGTTTTTCTAATACAGGAAAATGGCACTATATCCGCAAGCGCGAGCGCAATATTGCTGGTATTGGTCTCATTTATACAGCAATTTATCCCCTATATGCTTTCACACTGTGAGTCTTTTATTTTATAAAATGCGGTTATATCTCTTTAACAGTCCAAACAAGATGGTTGATAATTGATGATAATATTTGATCACTTTGTAAGTTGATGCTCAATATATCTGTATACGTCTCGTTAAAATACATATTCAACACTCAGAGTTCGCCACCTTGGCGATAACACAAGCCACTTGTGGATAATTAAATCCAAAAGCTGAGATAAGTGGTCATACACAACGATGCACATTAACTTTTATGAAATCCACAACCACAACGATACAGCTATTGCTAGCTGCTGTTTTGCAGTGATCGTTGTTGCGCCAAGTTGTATTAATCAGGTTTGTTGTTGATCTCGGAAGCGAGTCTCCGGCGAGCTTGGAAAATCAAGGTATATATCAGCGGAAAATCAATACATAAGTATTTTCCCACACGCCGTAGTGTGCGGTCAAACAATGGCTTTATAAAAGAACGTCGGATAGATTTTTATTTGATATTATAATGTAGTATTTTTGATATTACTACCGATGCTTTAATGATCAAACATTTCTTGTGATTGCGATGACCAGAATTATATAATCATGAGATTGTGGAATTATATCTCGATAACTGTCATAACTTGGAGCAGCCCAATTGTTCAAACGTCGTAAAATAGATTTCCATGCACGACTACAGCTGTAGTTGATGGTGGTGGGGCGATGAATCGGATCCGCTGACTAACTGATATAGCGAAGATCCTAGGCGTCGGAAAGCTATTATTGGGGTTCGACCGGCGGTAGCGTCTGTTGTCGCACTGACGATAGGCACTGTTGTATAGCAGCAGCAGTTGATTTTGTTTCGGCTTCGTCGGTCATTGAAGCCAGCAAATTTTCGAGAGCACGATGAGGCACGTTGAGAATTTTTTCGGGTTACAATGCGTCCGACCCGTGAGTCGGGCTCGACCGCGTGAAACGGACAGCAGTAGGCGAACAGAATAACTGAGGCAAGCACAACGGCAAAACCGAATATACAAAATATGTACGTTGCATCGAAAATTGTATACGGATCCGCTTCGGCTAGCGGGAAGCTTGAGGTTGTCTTCAGGGATGACGTCAAAAACGGATTTGTCCAGAGGTGTCGCAAGGGTACGATCGAGCATACCCATAATTATTGTTCTGTTTGGTTGTTTTACTGCGAAACGGGTGGTTGTTATATATTGTCTTTTGGTATTAATTAGGATTTGACGATTATAATCACTGTTGGAAGAATATTTTTCGGTTTTACGGTTACCGATTGAGGATGACCATAGTTCGTTTGCAAACCTGGGTATTATCAGATATGGTTGGACAAATGTTTACTTTTGTTATTAGGAAATGTTATTGATAGCCGCTTGGCATCATGATTCAGTAGTGTGAAACTAGCTGAGCAATATTTATTAATAATTATTTATCCAGAATATAATAATACCAATATATATATATATTTATTAATATTAATAATAAGGTGCACAATATTAACATCTGGAAATTAACAGCGTGTAGTATTTGAGAAAACAGAGCTATGAATAAACTATCGTTGAAAATGAAAATATTAGGCATTAGGCCCTCAAAGTGGGACATTTCATATATAATAGTTTAAAATTTTATGGTATAGTTGAAACTGGTAGACCGATGAGGCGGAATTAATGCAAAGAAAGGTTTTGTGTTTGATGATCTTTCCCTAGGAAATTGTGTGTTACCACCACCCCCTCCCCTGTAAATCTTAGTCTATTTACCTGGTATGGAAAGGACGTATTTGAAATCAGGGAATATCCGGAACCAGTAACCGGAAGCGTCCATTTAAACAGGAACCAGAACATGGCCTTCGAAACTTATATATTGTAAAGCAGATGAAGGACGAATTGAAGGCACTGTGGATTTAAAATATATTAAAAATAAATTTTACATTAAACTTGATGTTTTGCGATGACATTATTGCCTCAATGGAACTTTGAAGAGGCTGAGAAAGCTAAAATATTTATTTATCAATCAAGATGTACTGCCTTCCGCTGTACAAGCTTGCGTAAACTGCCTCAAACTGAATGTCCTTGTAACGCATAGAGCGTAGACTAGACAATTTTGCTCTGTTTCCAATCGCCTCTATTTACTAGACTTAGTTCGTTACATGTTATTGCGTAGGAAACTTGAAATTATTGGTTTATATAATTTTAAAAGAAAATAAATGGTATACTTATATAATTTTCTTATCGTTGCACAGAGGCACTGTTCAGTCTAGCGCTTGGCAACCAGCGCAGATCATAGACGATGATGATTTTCTGATCAGAATGCTATAAATGAAACAAACTGTGATACTGCTTGCGCAGTTTTAATACACACATTTTGTTCCCAAGAACGTTAGTTTCTTTGCTCTGCAGATATGCTACTTTATTCCAGTGTAGACTGATTATAGAGTTTACAAGCGCACTGGCTGATGCTTAATGCAATTTATATTAGCCAAGTTTGCAGCTAAATACTTCAATATCCGTACTCTATTATGTATATCAAGTTGGACCGGTTCAATTCTAACTTATACCACAGATTTCTGAATGGGTAAGCTGCTACAAGCATCGACCTAGCTTTGTTTTAACAAATTCCTGCGGGGCGAAGATGAAAAATTCTTGCTGAAATTATGTCCTACTTACATTTCACAGGGTAATTTGCTGATTTAGTATTTCCCTTTGCTTTGTTGTTTTGGAACTTGATCATGGTGTATATGTTTAACGTATTATTGGACCACAGATGAATCAAAAAATGTCGACAATTTTCAAACCGGAATTCCGGTTCCGGCATGGTTTTTGCTTTTTGCCGGAACCGCAACCGGAACACGATTTTCGCCAGAACCGGAATTCCAGTTACTACCTGTTATAAATGTACTCAAACGTCCGACAAACAAATCGGTGAATTTTGGTGAACGAAGAATTGTCATATTTGTATAACTAGTAGCTTGTCTTGTCGCCAAGGTGGTGAATTCTGGGTGTTGAATATGTAATTTACAGAGATGTCCACAGCTATAAGCCACCTGATATCAGCATTGTTACTTGAGTAATTGACATGATATACCTGATTATTGTGCTCGCAATGTCCAAATATATAGCGGATGAATTGCTCTGCAAAATGAAATCAAAAATACCTATAGCTCGAGCGATTGCAGAGATATTACCGTTTTCGTATTTTTTGGGTCCCACGAGCCCACTGAAACATTTTTATAAACGCAACCATGCAGCATAAATAATTAGCAGAACACCATTTGTAGAGCTTTTGTTTCTACATCTAACAGATTTAATCGGTGCATTTTGTTGAACGAAGAATTGTCATATTTGTATAAGTATTGTCTTGTCGCCAAGGTGGTGAATTCTAATTGGTGAGTATGTAATTTACAGAGATATACACAGCTATAAGCCTTGGGATATCAGGCATGTCACTTGAGTAATTGAGAAGATATATCAGATTATAACGGTGCTCGCAATATTCAAGTATACAGCGAATGAATTGCTCTACAAAGTGAGACCAAAAACACCTTTAGCTCGAGCGGTTGCGAAGATATTACCATTTTCCTATTTTTTGGTTCCCACGAGTCAATTGAAAAACCCTTTTAGACCCAACCCCGCAGCGTAAACAATTAGCAGAACACCATTTGTAGAGCTATGTATGGCTTTGCTTTCTGAACAGTATGAGCCGAATCGCTTTAGCCGTTGGGATATAACCAAGTTAGTGTTTTCGGATCCCAATGGCGCATTTATATGCCCATCATGATGCGACCCACTTCCATACATAGCTATATAGAGCTTTACGAACAAAATGAACTCAGCCGCGACTGAATTTTTCTAGTGTTTGATGAGATATGACCAATTTAGTGTGTTTGGAATCCCAAGCGCTTGTTTGAAATCAATCCTGTTTAGCAGGTGAGGTCAATAGCAACGTATCGTTCATTGCTATTTAGAGTGTTCGAGAGCAAAATGAGACAACCGCCGCCGCATCGTTCCAGTGACTGAGGAGATATTTGATGTTTTCGGGATCCCAAGATTCTATTTGAAAATCAATTTTGACCCAACCCTGGAGCGTAGATGACTTCGGTAACAACGCGCTTCACGTAGCTTTAAAGAGCTCAAATTTCTTAACAAAATGAGCTTAACTGCGGCGTGGTTAACGATATTTAAGCCATAACGTTGTTTGGTCGTACCGGTAGAGACACTTTCAGACCACGCTTTGAGTGGAAGCAGTGGAATCGGTTTTTGCCAAGTAAAGGGCACAAATAGAGATTTTATACATTTGAAGAGCTAGTGCGCGACCTGATGTGCTAATCAGAAGTTGAGTTATGCATGCCTACAAATAGACATTGCCAAAATTCACAGTCCTGATCAATGAGAATTCTGCGTTCAAAAATTCAGTCAAGCTCGGCGGTCAAAATATGAAAGATTACTGGCCACCGCCGTATTGGCCTCAAGCATCCTTGGTCTATTAATCGGAAGTTAGCCTCGCAACCTTAGGTGTTTAGTATGCACGTTGCCCACGCTTTTGTGGTCATGGTACAAAGTAACAAAACCTGGCACTCAATGACAGGTTTACGTGCTGACAGTCCTACTGTTGGATTGCTATACACTGATAGCTGTGTATGTGTGGACTATTGGATGAAAGTCTTGTGTATTATTCGCGGAATTGTTGATGGTCCACTGAGTTGCTCATCGAGGAATAATTTATAATATGACGGCGTTTTAAATTTTGTTTCAGCACTTCACTTGCCACACGGCATAATAGTGTGCCCAAATGTTTTCCGTTAATCTCTCAATGTAACAATTATTTGGAATATTTTTGATTGCATACAAAACAATTCGTTGGTCAAGGAAACATAAAACACAACACAAACGAAAACATTAAGTCGAACTCGCAAATGTTTTCCGTTAATCTCTCAGTGTAACATTAATTAGTTGGAATATTTTTGATTGCATACAAAACAATTCGTTGGTCAAGGAAACATAAAACACAACACAATCGAAAACATTAAACCGAACTCGCAAATGTTTTCCGTTAATCTCTCAATGTAACATTAATCAGTTGGAACATTTTTGATTGCATACAAAACAATTCGTTGGTCAAAGGAAACATAAAACACAACACAAACGAAAACATTTAAGCCGAACTGGTTCTGTTTAAACAAATAATTAAATGGCGTTCGAGCTCATTTTAGCGAACGAACGATTATTATTATTCGAAAACAAAGAAACGTTTGAGACCATTTTCTTGTTTGCAATTTATCGTCGATTATGTGTACTACAGTTAGGCATTGTGTTGTACCCACAAGTTAGGATTTATACATTCAGGGGCGTAGGCGATGGGAGTACGGGGAGCCGCGTCTCCGGTGGCACTAAGCGTGTCCCCAGTGAAGGTTGACAAGTAAGCGTATCACATGTATATGTTGGCTAGGTGGGTTTACACTGTGCCGCCTTAGCAAAATCTCGTGTTCCCCCCGCGGGGTGTTCTGGCTACACGGCTGTACACACTTGTTTTATAGTTTTAATATTTGTATTGAAAACAGTGACCTTATGCGTAGTGTTCCTTGTTTAGCTACATATTTTGTCTAATTGTATGGCTTTTCCACGGACCGTAGAGCATTCGTTGCTCGGGCAACCGATTCATAATTCATAAGGGGAACCCGATTAAGAATTCATAAGGGGGTCTAATCCGGAGGCTGGGCCGTGTTAGGGTCTCGGTTTATCGAAGTCAGATTATATTTGTGGAGCCAAGGTGTTTTGTTTAAATGGGCTATATGGGTACATGATTATGCACAAGTGTGCAGCCGGGTACCCTAAAGGGGTCTAGACCTCCCCTTTCGGCTGCTCAATTTTTTTATTTTTGTCACTTCGTCGAAAGAAATGGTTCATTACGCCAGAAATGTTGTAATCCGGTGCTACGGAACTTACACCAAAAATTCGCCCAATTTATATACTAGAAATAATATACATATATAAATTTTGCTTTTTCTATTAAATTTGTCGACATCGACGGTGAAGGATCATTCCCGTTACTAGGTAATTGTGAAGTGCTGAAACAAAATTTAAAACGCCGTCATATTATAAATTATTCCTCGATGAGCAACTCAGTGGACCATCAACAATTCCGCGAATAATACACAAGACTTTCATCCAATAGTCCACACATACACAGCTATCAGTGTATAGCAATCCAACAGTAGGACTGTCAGCACGTAAACCTGTCATTGAGTGCCAGGTTTTGTTACTTTGTACCATGACCACAAAAGCGTGGGCAACGTGCATACTCACACTGAAGGTTGCGAGGCTAACTTCCGATTAATAGACCAAGGATGCTTGAGGCCAATACGGCGGTGGCCAGTAATCTTTCATATTTTGACCGCCGAGCTTGACTGAAATTTTCGAACGCAGAATTCTCATCGATCAGGACTGTGAATTTTGGCAATGTCTATTTGGTAGGCATGCATAACTCAACTTCTGATTAACACATCAGGTCGCGCACTAGCTCTTCAAACGTATAAAATCTCTATTTGTGCCCTTTACTTGGCAAAAACCGATTCCACTGCTTCCACTCAAAGCGTGGTCTGAAAGTGTCTTTACCTGTACGACCAAACAACGTTATGGCTTAAATATCGTTAACCACGCCGCAGTTAAGCTCATTTTGTTAAAGAAATTTGAGCTCTTTAAAGCTACGTGGAGTGCGTTGCTTACCGAAGTCATCTACGCTTCAGGGTTGGGTCAAAATTGATTTTCACCCAGTTCCTTGGGATCCCGAAAACATCAAAAATATCCTCAAGTCACTGGAACGATGCGGCGGCGGTTGTCTCATTTTGCTCTCGAACACCCGAAATAGCAATGAACGATACGTTGCTAGCATCGACCTCACCTGCTAAACAGGAAAATTTGATTTCAAACAAGCGCTTGGGATTCCAAACACACTAAATCTGTTAGCATATCTCATCAAAACATTGAGAAAAATTCAGTCGCGGCTGAGTTCATTTTGTTCGTAAAGCTCTATATAGCTATGTATGGAAGTGGGTCGCATCATGATGGGCATATAAATGCGCCATCGGAATCCGAAAACACTAACTTGGTTATATCCCAACGGCTAAAGCGATTCGGCTCACACCGTTTTATAAGCAAAGCCATACATAGCTCTACAAATGGTGTTCTGCTAATTGTTTACGCTGCGGGTTGGGTCTAAAAGGGTTTTTCAATTGACTCGTGGGAACCAAAAAATAGGAAATGGTACATCTTCGCAACTGCTTTAGCTAAAGGTGTTTTTGGTCTCACTTTGTAGAGCAATTCATTCGCTGTATACTTGAATATTGCGAGCACCGTTATAATCTGATATATCTTCTCAATTACTCAAGTGACATGCCTGATATCCCAAGGCTTATAGCTGTGTATATCTCTGTAAATTACATACTCACCAATTAGAATTCACCACCTTGGCGACAAGACAATACTTATACAAATATGACAATTCTTCGTTCAACAAAATGCACCGATTAAACCTGTTAGATGTAAAACAAAAGCTCTACAAATGGTGTTCTGCTAATTATTTATGCTGCATGGTTGCGTTTATAAAAATGTTTCAGTGGGCTCGTGGGACCCAAAAAATACGAAAACGGTAATATCTCTGCAATCGCTCGAGCTATAGGTATTTTTGATTTCATTTTGCAGAGCAATTCATCCGCTATATATTTGGACATTGCGAGCACAATAATCAGGTATATCATGTCAATTACTCAAGTAACAATGCTGATATCAGGTGGCTTATAGCTGTGGACATCTCTGTAATTACATATTCAACCCCCAGAATTCACCACCTTGGCAACAAAACAAGCTACTAGTCATACAAATATGACAATTCTTCGTTCACCAAAATTTACCGATTTGTTTGTCGGACGTTTGAGTACATTTATAACAGGTAGTAACTGGAATTGCGGTTCCGGCGAAAATTTTATTCCGGTTGCGATGCCGGCAAAAAGCAAAAACCATGCCGGAACCGGAATTCCGTTTGAAAATTGTCGACATTTTTTGATTCATCTGTGGTCCAATAATACGTTAAACATATACACCATGATCAAGTTCCAAAACAACAAAGCAAAGGGAAATACTAAATCAGCAAATTACCCTGTGAAATGTAAGTAGGACATAATTTCAGCAAGAATTTTTCATCTTCACCCCGCAGGAATTTGTTAACAAAACAAAGCTGGGTTGATGCCTGTAGCAATATACCCATTCAGAAATCTGCGGTTTGTTAGAATTTAACCGGTCCAATTTGATATACATAATAGAGTACGGATATTGAAGTATTTAGCTGCAAACTTGGCTAATATAAATTGCATTAAGCATCAGCCAGTGCGCTTGTAAACTCTATAATCAGTCTACACTGGAATAAAGTAGCATATCTGCAGAGCAAAAGAAACTAACGTTCTTGGGAACAAAATGTGTGTATCAAAACTGCGCAAGCAATATCACAGTTTGTTTCATTTATAGCATTCTGATCAGAAAATCATCATCGTCTATGATCTGCGCTGGTTGCCAAGCGCTAGACTGAACAGTGCCTCTGTGCAACGATAAGAAAATTATATAAGTATACCATTTATTTTCTTTTAAAATTATATAAACCAATAATTTCAAGTTTCCTACGCAATAACATGTAACGAACTAAGTCTAGTAAATAGAGGCGATTGGAAACAGAGCAAAATTGTCTAGTCTACGCTCTATGCGTTACAAGGACATTCAGTTTGAGGCAGTTTACGCAAGCTTGTACAGCGGAAGGCAGTACATCTTGATTGATAAATAAATATTTTAGCTTTCTCAGCCTCTTCAAAGTTCCATTGAGGCAATAATGTCATCGCAAAACATCAAGTTTAATGTAAAATTTATTTTTAATATATTTTAAATCCACAGTGCCTTCAATTCGTCCTTCATCTGCTTTACAATATATAAGTTTCGAAGGCCATGTTCTGGTTCCTGTTTAAATGGACGCTTCCGGTTACTGGTTCCGGATATTCCCTGATTTCAAATACGTCCTTTCCATACCAGGTAAATAGACTAAGATTTACAGGGGAGGGGGTGGTGGTAACACACAATTTCCTAGGGAAAGATCATCAAACACAAAACCTTTCTTTGCATTAATTCCGCCTCATCGGTCTACCAGTTTCAACTATACCATAAAATTTTAAACTATTATATATGAAATGTCCCACTTTGAGGGCCTAATGCCTAATATTTTCATTTTCAACGATAGTTTATTCATAGCTCTGTTTTCTCAAATACTACACGCTGTTAATTTCCAGATGTTAATATTGTGCACCTTATTATTAATATTAATAAATATATATATATAATTATCTATATTCTGGATAAATAATTATTAATAAATATTGCTCAGCTAGTTTCACACTACTGAATCATGATGCCAAGCGGCTATCAATAACATTTCCTAATAACAAAAGTAAACATTTGTCCAACCATATCTGATAATACCCAGGTTTGCAAACGAACTATGGTCATCCTCAATCGGTAACCGTAAAACCGAAATATGTTCTTCCAACAGTGATTATAATCGTCAAATCCTAATTAATACCAAAAGACAATATATAACAACCACCCGTTTCGCAATAAAACAACCAAACAGAACAATAATTATGGGTATGCTCGATCGTACCCTTGCGACACCTCTGGACAAATCCGTTTTTGACGTCATCCTTGAAGACAACCTGAAGCCGCTAGCCGAAGCGGATCCGTATACAATTTTCGATGCAACGTACATATTTTGTATATTCGGTTTTGCCGTTGTGCTTGCCTCAGTTATTCTGTTCGCCTACTGCTGTCCGTTTCACGCGGTCGAGCCCGACTCACGGGTCGGACGCATTGTAACCCAAAAAATTCTCAACGTGCCTCATCGTGCTCTCGAAAATTTGCTGGCTTCAATGACCGACGAAGCCGAAACAAAATCAACTGCTGCTGCTACTACAACAGTGCCTATCGTCAGTGCGACAACAGACGCTACCGCCGGTCGAACCCCAGTAATAGCTTTCCGACGCCTAGGATCTTCGCTATATCAGTTAGTCAGCGGATCCGATCCATCGCCACCACCATCAACTACAGCTGTAGTCGTGCATGGAAATCTATTTTACGACGTTTGAACAATTGGGCTGCTCCAAGTTATGACAGTTATCGAGATATAATTCCACAATCTCATGATTATATAATTCTGGTCATCGCAATCTCAAGAAATGTTTGATCATTAAAGCATCGGTAGTAATATCAAAAATACTACATTATAATATCAAATAAAAATCTATCCGACGTTCTTTTATAACATTGTTTGACCGCACACTACGGCGTGTGGGAAAATACTTATGTATTGTTTTCCGCTGATATATACCTTGATTTTCCAAGCTCGCCGGACACTCGCTTCCGAGATCAACAACAAACCTGATTAATACAACTTGGCGCAACAACGATCACTGCAAAACAGCAGCTAGCAATAGCTGTATCGTTGTGGTTGTGGATTTCATAAAAGTTAATGTGCATCGTTGTGTATGACCACTTATCTCATTTTGGATTTAATTATCCACAAGTGGCTTGTGTTATCGCCAAGGTGGCGAACTCTGAGTGTTGAATATGTATTTTAACGAGACGTATACAGATATATTGAGCATCAACTTACAAAGTGATCAAATATTATCATCAATTATCAACCATCTTGTTTGGACTGTTAAAGAGATATAACCGCATTTTATAAAATAAAAGACTCACAGTGTGAAAGCATATAGGGGATAAATTGCTGTATAAATGAGACCAATACCAGCAATATTGCGCTCGCGCTTGCGGATATAGTGCCATTTTCCTGTATTAGAAAAACGTGGTGCAGCAGCGTCACGTCCGTTACATATGCTTGTGGCAACGCGTTTAGATATGCCAGGAAACACAATGCGCTCAGCAGAATCCTTATATTATGTTAATCATTGAGATTCTGAATGCTATAAAAAATTCGTCCAAGCTATTGTGTAGTTCAACAAGGATTTGATAAACCCGAGACATTATGGAAATGTCTACTCTTGGTGTAGCTTCTCCCTGAGATAATTCGAAGCAATAAAGATATCACAAAATTAGAGTTATCTTGAGTTTTAGTGAACTGTTATAGAATCCATATAGCAAAAGATTATGTGTAGAAATCTCACAGAGCAAGAGTAGTTCTATAAAATGAGCCCAATTTGACTCAGATATCTACACCGCTTACAAGTTGAGTTACAAATAGTTTGAGTTATCTATTAAGTTACAATTATAGGTAACGCTATTTTTTGGCCCCATCGAGACCCAACTCGCACCCTTTTCGTGGGATATATGTTAAAATCGGGCTTCGCGCATAACTGAAGGGCCCAAATAGAGATTTCAAGCTTTCAAATGATGCATAGTTCGAACCAATCCGCCCAGGTAAAGTTGAGTTATGCGTGTTACCCCAAAAATCCAATAACGGAAATCGTCAATTTTTTCCACGCTCACGGCTAGTAAACTTCTCCCCTTCGCTTGTCTCTCACTTCACTCACTACATTTAGAATTCAAATTACTGTATCGGAAATATAAATAAGACATCATTAATGGTTTTATAACTACGACAGTGTTGTCTCATGTGCGATCACAATGCGATCCATAATCTGTTATTGCTACGTTATAATTACGACAATCGCTTCATGCACTATTTTGTTAATTTATTATTCTTAGTTAAATAACGCAAATCAGTTGTTGCTTTATTTGTCCATAATTCAGTCACTAAAATAACAACGGCCTGCGATATAGAAAAAAAACATCTGTATCTACAATTTACTGCTAACATTAACTGCTATTGAGGACGCTTCTTAGAGTAACCTTGTCAAGTTTTCCCTTGTAGAGTTTCATGTCAAATTTCTTGCCTCGTATAATGTTTTGTGTTTCTAAGCCTAAGTCTAAACCTAAGTTTAGCCAGGGCTTACAGTCAAACTTTCAATTTTTGCCCTATAGTACTCGTCTGAACTTGTCCCGTCTCTGTTACGTAGTGGGGCTTCAATTGCTTCGAGAAAAACAGGGTAACATCTGCAGTAGTTGAAAAAATGACTTTATTTACTGCTGTCGCAACCATATGTCGACCAATGTGTGTGCAACTTTAGCATTTTGTGACTGGAATAAGTTATACTATTTAGCGCACTGATCTACGTCATATGTCAACTTTTTGTTATATAAGTGACTTTGAACAGTGTCGATGGACGGGTAAAAATTGCTGTTACGGCGTTGAAGTTTTTCAAAGTGACAAAACAAAGAGGGAACTTGTAATATCTTGAGAACAGTGACATTAAATGTCGTACAAATTTTGTCGTTGCATTCTTAGGCCGTCATAGTTGTGATTTCAGTATCAACCTCGTGCTTCAGGTCCTAAAATTCGCCATGAGAAATTGCATGTGTGTTCAACTTTGTGCATGTTGCACAAAGTGTTCAAATTTGGCAGCCATATTGTTTGACATAGTTGCATCGTTTGAACATCAAAACCCTACGCCTCACAACCAAAAATTATACGTTGCATGTAACTTCTTGGTTATAACCCATCACAAAATGTAACACAAATAAACAGCATGTTTCTGAAGTGTTTTACACATTACTAACCAAAACATAGATAGTTTTATTCACTGAATGCAATATTAAATATGTATAATTTAATAATCGCAATTAAAAATAAAGTGAAACATAAAGAGAAACAACGCTGATTTAATTATATTCAACTTTTATGTATATAACTTATATTTAACTTATTATATTTCAACTTTTCTCATGCTTATTTTAACACCTGAATACGTGTTATCTACATTACAAAATTATTCATATTTAACCCACCAATAAAAACACTATAAGCTAATCCCCCAATGCTTCAGCAAGTCATTTATTGCTACAAACATTTTCAATAGCCAAAAAAAGTTGTGGCTTATTTAAAACTCGCTTGCGACTCACACGAAATGGTATAGCTATTTCTAATCAGTACTGTTTGTAATTTCGATGAAAATGTAAAATCTCAGGATCGGATTTCTTTTTCTTTGCCTTCAAAAGCAGTTTTAAAATAATTCATCAACTTCAATTTTCCAACTAAAAACATATTATTTTCTGGCTTTACTATTTGCTTTGCAAAAAGAATTAACAATGGATCACAAGGATATTTTAGGCCCTAAAATGATATTTTGAACAATCATTGCCTGACATATAGGCGTCCGAAATTACTACTTTATAGTGGTGATACAACGATTTATTCACATAATATACTAACACTGTTCATATTAACATTTTAGGCATCACAAACGGCGTCTTTTTTCAAAACGGACCCTGGGTTCAGCAAATTTCTTTTGAGTCCAGATCTTAAATGTTGGGTCCAGAGTGCAATTTTTGGCTCGACAATTTCACGAATTTTTATACAATAAAGAAACGTAATTACGAAACGCAATTTCACATTATGACATAATTACTAATATATAAATTATTCTCTGCATGTCCAAAGCCAGGATAAAAAATGGCGGCCATCCATGAAACCAGCAGCAAACAACTATATACATGTAAGCAGGAACGGCTGAAAGCTTGCATTTTGTAATAGAAATTATTAGCAATCCCAATATCTCCGAAGCCGAAATTTCCCTGGGTCCAGCAAATTTTTTTGGGTCCAGACACACCTGTGGACAAAAACCTTGATCACAAGTTTTGATGCCCGCGGACAACATAAAGTAACGTTATCTATTCTAAATTCCGCGTTGGCGGAACTGAACAAGGCCCAACTAATTATACACTTCTCGTCTGTATTTATTATTCTACCATTTCGACAATTGTATTTTCGAAGCCTTCATAATACTTGTATACATCCACAAATGATCAGTAGATAAAAGTTGTCGGCACAACATCTGTAGTACCTCTGGCAACAAGCCATAATTATTACCCAAAAAAAGTTACACAGAAATTTTTCTATAAACGATGGGAGGAATATTATTTCCATAATGGTAACTTAGTCCTCGCAATAACCAAAATATTACATGAAAAAATTTAAGCCCGAACAAAAAAATTGAGAGACATGGATAGAAATATTTCGTTTATGAAAAATTATGACGGAATACCGCTAGACTGGGGCCAATTTTACCAGATAAAATGAATAACAATCCACTACATCAATATACCTATCTAACAAAATATACCTATTTAAAAGCTATCTACATTTGACATTCCAAGCCTCGGTTAACTTACCATATACAGCGGCTGACAATTGAAGCCTCACTTAACTTACCCTATATGGCGGCTGACAGTTCAAGTCTCACCTAAGCTACCCTATACGGCGGCTGACATTTCAAGTCCCATCTATGGTGGTTGACATTTCACGCTTCACCAACTTACACTATACGGCGGCTGACATTTCAAGCGTCACCTAACGTACCCTATAAAGGACACAGACATTTCAAGCCTCAACTAGCTTACCTTATACGGTGGCTGACATTTGAAGCCTCACCAAACTTACAATATACGACGGCTCACAGATCAAACCTCACCTAGCTTACCTTATACATAGACTCGTGAGCACTTACAGATTTTACAGCGACATAACACATTTTGTACCGGCCAAAGATATATAAATTATTTCGAAAAATATAAATTTCTTGAAAGAAGTTTGCATTGAAAATTTTCAAGAATGTTTTATCGCTACCAAAATACAGCAAGCCGCTACTTTAAGGCTTTTAAATACCAAGACACGAAAGCCGCTGGAATTACAATCATTATAGTTGTCGCAAAGTTAGTAAAATCCTCCACCATTACTATGCTGTCTGTCGTGTTGCCATTCGATATCATAGGAAAATGCTTGAGTTTACAAATTTGCTAAATTGCAAGGAAAAAAACCAAAATTTCTTACCATTTTCCTAAACATAAATTTCTACATGATGAACCAGATGTTTTGCTAGGACCATTGGATCTCCACAATTTAAATTCTGCTTTATCTAATTCACATAAATTGGAACCAACGCGATAAAAAGATGTTCTTTGAAATACATTTTCATTGATTTTACATTAATCTTCCGATATTTCTATACGTCCCAACCTCATAAATTTGATGAAAAAATACCGAAGGTGTAAGAAACGGGTGCCGATCGAGAGTTTAACACCTAAACCCCATCGGTAGGACGCCGCACAAAACCACTCAGCAACGTATCCTGTATTACACTGTGGAGAGTTTGAACTGTGACTAGAGATCCTGAAAGAGGTTAACGTAGCAGGTATGTATCTTAATATTAATAAACTGAAGGCAGCAGCGTTACTAACAGCCGCAAACCGTACCAAAGTGGCAACAGCGGGGAATCACAGAGAAGTTGCAATTCAAAAAAACCATTTGGATAACAAATGACATCCTATTCAATGCGTTTCTATAGTGTGTTCAACAATTCAAGAAACAAAAAAATACTGCATAAGACGTTTCTGAGACGGTTTGACGGTTTCTGCGACGTACATCAACATATCGCACAAATATCAACAATATACTAGTACTGGCAAATCTAAGCTGAGATGTACTATTGTTTTGAAATAAAGTGATATTTACTAATATACCAGTAACACCAAATATGAGTTTTGCGCAGCGGTCTCAACAGTGGTTTTATACACATGACTTCAAACAATTTGACCCACAAAATACTGGATTATCCAAAGTGGAAAGAGTGGTGAGAGGCGGATTTGGCCAGTTAGTGTCCCCTGGAAAATTTTTGGCTCCGCCTGGTATAATGCCCTCTAGCAAAATTTTTCACCGCCCTCCGACAAAAAACACCCTAACTTACATAAACAACTTATTAAAATTTTCATTAAATCTTTTTCAAATTAAAAAAAATTTGATTAATGTCAGTTAAAAATTGGTTAAAAATTTGGTTTTAACTTGAATATAGAAACAGTTTCTGAGGCCATTTATTAAGGAATTTAGCGTTTTTTTGCTGAAAAATATAGTTTTGAAAATTTTAGATTTCAAGCCCTACTTCGCCCCCTAGTTCAAGCCAGGTGGCCGAGCCCACGCCCCTGGCAATATTTTCAGCGAATGGAGAAATCAGAGTAACACAGTGAATAAACTTACTTTCATTAGCTTCGCTATCTAAGTTTGCTGAGTCAACGTTCAGTGCAACGATGGCAGCCATAGTAAGTGTCGCCATTATCCGATCCATCGGCTTGCGTTGCTTTGCCACAAAATGATTTGAATTGTTGCTATCTCCGCCACTCTGGTCGCTGCAAAAAACCAAATAATATTACAGTTACCAAAAAGGGATATCTCAATTTATTATGTGGTGTAACAGTACGGATGGTCACAAAATCAGTGTTTCGCGTATGTATAACGATATGCTTACGCAGATAGACGGTCAAATATCAAAATTATGAAATAGGTTAACTACTAGATTTCCTTACGCAACGCGCAAACGAAACTCAACAAAGAACAGTTGTTATAAACCCAGTTTATTATAGTAGCGACATAGGGTTAGTTATGAAACCTTTTAAGCCACAATAATATAAGACGCTCAAATCTCGTTTCTGAAAACATTACAAACGCTTTTTACGTGCTCATGAATACAACATAATACGACGTAAAAGCCTGCCACATAATACGACGTGTCTGCCTGTCACTTACAGAAGTATGTTATCCTCATTTCCCACTTGCTCATTGTTACGCAAATTACCACTAATATGGCCGCGATTTTACATACTTGACTGGCACTTATGAATGTGTCTTCAATGAGCTTGTAAAAACTATTCCATTTAGCACCGTGAAAAGTTCCTGGCTTGCCGAGAATTCCGCAAAATACGATGGAAAATAAATAAATTAAGCAGAATACATCTGCAAATCAAAATACGTGTTTTGTTCTCGCTCTCTCCTTGAAGTTCAGAAATATGTAGTAGGAGCAGAGATATTTCTCAGATATAAATCACATCCAAAGTAGCAGGAAATCCGTTAAATATTGGTGTCATAATAAGGATCCTTTCTTTATAAGCCATTACCAATACAAAACGTAATTTCTCACTAACTTCACTTCAGCAGCATAGCCATGCGTCCCACTCAAATCCGAGCATGATTTCAAATAACCAACTAAACGCGAAAATTCCATTTTTGTCAACCCACTTTGTCCCGACCAAAGAAAAATGCAGTCGGCAATTGCTTCGTACGTTTCGCAAATTAGGTCTTTCACCTGCAACAAACGTACATATCTCAAGAGAACATCTTGCACCATCAGTGTGGCTGTAATTATTATTGTTCAAGATGCTATTTCAACAATTTATTGTTGTTAACGCATTTTTTTAAAAAATTCAGGAGTTATACCATTTATTTACTACCGTTAACTGAATCACAATGTGTTAAAGCTAAAATTATCATTGGTAATAAATCAATTTGAGTTTGATAACAAATCGTGGTCGGAAAAGCGATTCTTACACAATGACTGGTTTCGACATTAGGTTAAGACAAGTAATGGAGCAAGATTTTTTCAAAATCACATAATCAATGGTTTTAAATAAGCTAGAATTACAAATAGCAATTACTATTGTCACTAAACCAAGCGCAAACTGATGAACGCCAATTTACGATATATAAAAATGATGCTTACTAAACTCTCGGCCTTGAGATCGATAAGCCGCAACGTCCGACCGGGTTAGGCTAACTTAACTATTAGGCCAACTCAATTTACCAATTTGTAGAAGTGCAAAAAACTGAAAAATATTTACTGCGCACAAGTTATGAGCAATACACTAAATACGTTACGAAACAAAAATCCTGAATGACTACTCCACTGGCTAGTCCAAACCTCGGAAATAATAGCCAGAGGCCTCAGCACGGGCCCCTGGCTCACCTGCCCGGGGGGGGTGCCGGATTTCTGCGGGGCCAATTTTTTGCCGGATTTTATCGCGTTTAGACGTGTATTTTTTTCAGCAGAGGCCTTTAAGCCGGGGGGTACCTCCGTTTTGCCGGGGGCAGCCCAAAATGCCGCCCCCCCTCTTTGGACTAGCCAGCTCCAAATTTAATTGATCAAAACAATATTTATAGCTGCTAACATAGACCTATTTATTGATACATACCACTTTGATGTGTTTGGCTTTTAGTATGTTACACACACTCATAATGTAAAGATAACAGTATCGTCATGCTCGGCTCATAGCCATACTCATATACTATGTATGCAAAAACAATTTAGACATGATCTCGTAAGAAAACTATCGCATTCACTAAATTTCGGAGCTACTGAGTTTAGGACCATGTGCCTAAGTTTGTTTATTTTCCGTTTGGCATTCTGATATGCTTATATTGGGATGTAAACACGCCTCTGACGTTAAACGCGGATAACACTAGGATATCAGGAGTGTAGAGCTAGAGTTCGAATCAAGTATCTATAGCAAATCAAGTTTAGCTAATCTGGAATAGTAAACAAATAAACTAACCATCTTGCGATGCCTCGCGTTTCCCAGCCCTCGTTGTTTAACTAGATCGTCAAGGATCTGTGCAAGATTGAAATTTCGAATCAGCTCTAAAAGTGCAAAGGATTATGAAGAAAACAGAAAATTTTACATTAATAACCATAAAAATAAAAAAGCAATAAAAGATCGAAATGTCAACAAAACAATTTCTTTATACTTTATCTAACAATATATAATCTTTAAAAATAAAATTTTAAATCGATAAAACCCCAATAACTGAAATTCTATGTCAGTCGGCACAATTTAATCACACGAAGCTAAAACGACTTTAACAATGACCAGATGGCACCTGTAACTAGAGTGTGTTATTCTTATAAAATGTTTATGTTATTCTTATTTAATGTTTATCACAACGTACATGTCATAAAAATTTCACTCCATATTTTGACAATATTACAGAATTGATAGGACTATCAGAAACTTAGGTAGGCTCCACAGACCTACACTAATAAAGCTCCAGCGTGCTTCACAATGACCGGGTGAAAGGCAAGAAATATCATTGAAACTTTCAAGGATCATAGATTATGAGATGCGTAAGTTATTCCTTTAACTAATTATGATGAAATGGGGAACCTTAGAACGTTATAGCGAATAATGAGAGTACCCAAAACTCATCTAATGCATGCCGATACAGCAATTTTCCAGTGAATTGTATTTCGGCAAAACAGATTGAATGCTTCTGACCACGGAATTAGAAAAGTGTGGAAGAATGGAAAACTACACTTAAAAAGAACATTTTGTAATTGAGCATTTCAGTATAGCGCAAGTTATCTCTTATATAGCACGGCTATATCGTTGAAGACACGTAACTAGTTACGTAGCGGGCCAGTTTATTTTATTTGAAGGTCATCTTGGTGTACCATTCAATGCATCATCTGTCATGATTTTAAACACCTTACCACGTAAACACAATTTTTACATAAACAAAATGTTTGATTACGAATAGCTTTCAGTTCTATTAAAAACTATTTCCAGTCGTTACATATGACTAACCCATCAGGCGTGAAAATACGCCATCTGACCAAATTTGGTCCGTGAATTCAGTAATCACTTGAGCTATATCAGCAGGTAAACCATCAACCGACCACAAACGACCACTACGAGAAGCAAATAGAACACGCAGTGATTCGGCCCAGCATCGAGCGTTGTCGTGATACACAAGTACTGACACTAGACCGCGTGGAAGACCAGGAAAATTACACATTTGCTGCTCGCCTAAACAAAGCACACCTACGTAGGAATAAGAAGAGAAACAGTACAATATTTAAACATCACGGAACGCTTCGTGAGCATTGCCACATTTTACGACACAAGCGGAGTATTCAGACATTTGGTCTTCGTAGTATGCTCAGTATCAACATCCATACACTACTAATTAAGTATATTTCACCAACATTTTTACACGTTCAGAGAAAATTATCTAAACCTGCAATATGAAAAATGACAACACCTGGTTCTTTAGTTTTTACAAAATTGCACCAAGTTCTATTTTTTAACCCGCTACACAACAAATATTACAAGAAAATTATATCCTATTAATTCACTTTAATAGCAGTTCTTAACGGTGGCGTTAGAAATTGTGTCTAACAAATCCTATGTGGAGGAAACGAAATTTTGTGCAACGGTGCAATTTATTATGTCACTGACTAAGATGTCCGAAACAGCCAACAGAGAACAGCCAACCGCACGTAATGTTGACATTCGCTAAATTGTGAGAACAACAGAACCCTAATGTTATGAAAACTAAATATCTGTTGATACCATAGATGTGACAAAATAATCTGTTTGTTTCTCTTCTTAAAATGTAATAAATTTATCAGTTTTAAGCCGTATAAAGTGCATTTAAATTACCATGTAGTAGACGGTAAAACAGTAACTCCATGGCCCAACTGAAAATCGCATATTCATTAAAGCAAATATAAAGTGTGCCAAGCGATAAATATGAACTTTGGATCACCAGGCTAGAAGCGCGAGCATCAAACGTAACATTCGGGCGTCATACGCAACGCTACCTACACTAATAAAAGGGAAAACGTGCAAAAAATAAACTGAACCTGTGAGTAACAGATTTGCAGCCCGAATTTCATTCAGGTCATACAGTTGAGCAAGTATAAGCGATTCCTCTATAAATTTTTGCGACACTATCACAGGACGTTGTTCGCCATCCAGCTGCAACCCTTCGGTCGAAGATTTTTTAAGTTGATCAAGAGAACTTGCAGATCGCGACTATAAAACAAGACAACTTCAAAACGCTACTAAAAAGTAGTAGTTTAGGAAAATATGATTTCTAATATGATTTAGTAATAATTATAAAGCTAGCAATTAGGTACAATAACCATTAATTTCAAATATATGCATGCGAAGCATAATTTATATTTTGTCGACTTGGCTAGGAGACACAACGGCTATTCAAAAAATCATGTTGATCCTGTTCTCACTAGCAGCGTGTTCAAATTGATGTGTGTTTGTCAAGAACAATGCGACTTCTGATGTTTAAACGCGCCAACAATTACAACGCGTAACCACACTAATGGCGAAATATTTATGACAAAAAACTGAGGTACGTGTTAAAATGTAATTTGAGCTACATTTAATGACATTTTTCATGATGCTGATCGCCAAATCGCAGTTACCTAGTTAAAACAATTGCAACACCTATTCTGACAGTCCGGGGTTCCGATGTAAGGGTTAGGAGGTTGATCCTCATTTTCAGCCCCTGACCCTACCGGCCATCTGCTCCTGTGAAAAATTAGACGCTTAAATTTTTTAATTTGGACCCCAAAATTTTCATCTCTAACACTGTACCACCAACATTCTACATAACTGTTTTCTAGAAATAGGGGGAGTTGGCCCTCAGAAATGGAGGTGTTTGGACCTCCCCAACTTCATGCCCCAGGTAAAATTTGATCTCGTCCCAATTCATGCTCCTACGTATATACTTCCTGCACCACAAAAATTACCAAATAATGATCTGATGAGTTAATACTTAAAAATCAGCTAAATTTTCTGTTTCAGTTAATAACCCAGGTTCTCGCGAAAAATCACTAAAATACCCCTTTCTAACGAAGCACAGTTACACAATAAGTTGCCAAATAAAGATTTTTGACGTTTTCTGACGGTTACAGTACTTTACTGCCCCCAGTACAACTGCGAAGGGGCCAACCAAATGAACCGAGGGATATCGCCCTTTATGTATTTCTGGTCCCCTAGTTCCGAACTGGGGGAACCCTAGAATTTTAGTAGTTTAGAAAAGCCAGCATGATGTCCCATTAATGATCAACGCCAAATTTTCAGCAACAGTGGGAATCCTACGCGGTTCCAGGCTCTCTCTCCACACCCTTATTACCATTAACTTAGCTTTTGTCACAAAACTGTTGTTAATATAATTTAGTAGCTGTGAAGTATGCATAGTATCGGGATCATGATGGCCCGAGCCCGAATTCTCCAAAAGATATATTCGTCTTTTAAAAACGGCAATTTTAATTACATTTCTGCTACAACTCGCTATTTTATATAGACAGTCATAAATTTCCTTTCTTCTCCACAAAATTTTACATCAACAAATTATTGTCCTGTAAAATGTACGTAGCACAATCTTTCAGCATATTTTTCAATTTAATCTTGTAGGAATTGTTAAAAACAATTACGTGCGCGGTAGTGTACGTTCAAATTTAGTCTTTTTAAATAAGAATACGCATAACAGAACATGGATTGCTTTGAAGTACCAAAATAAGCAGAAGATGGTACCATAAAATAAGTAATTAAGTGTATTTTGCAATGATAGAAGCTGGTCACAAAATAAATCGTCTCAGGCATGACCTAGTGTAAGGTTTTTCAATGTATTGATAAATACGTACCATCTCTGAAACAAAAAGAAACTGCGTTCATAGCAGGGGTTGTGTTCACTGTTCAAGGTGCCCGTGAGTTACCGATCGTGATATTCCAGCATATTTGTGATGTATTGTGCAACGATTATTATAAGAGAGCTTTCGAAATTTCACCGATTTCAGTTTCAAATTCTTTTTGTTACAGCAAATAATTTCTAATTTTATCACACCATTTCAGCATAACGGTTGCTCCAAGTGGATTTTTCATAGACTACTTATTCAAAGCAGGATGACAAAGCTCTACTTGCCACATCAATCATAAAAGAATATTTCAAACAAATAACAAGACTGTTGAGAGAGGGAGCAGTTATTACATTTGCATATTAGTTATGCCATACCATACAATGTGTGGCACTGAGCCCGCATTATAGACTTCAGTGGTCCGCAAAACTGCCGGTATTATATATATAGTAATACTAGAATCTCGAAAGCGAGGGCGAAAGGCAGCGAGGATATTTCATGTAAAGTTGTTGCTATATAATGCGTACTGGCCTGTCCACAAATTTGTGAAAATTGGGGGCATGTTCATTCTCGGCAAAAATTTCAAAGTGGGGCTAAATTTTGCTTAAAAATGCGAAATATTTCCATATTGTCATGTACTTTTCCTGCAACACAATTGGCTATAAGACACGACGTTTTAGCTTTAGAAATGGCAGTAATCGATGTTTAAAAAACATTTTGCTTTCAAAAAACAGAAATGTTGAGACAAAATTTTTTTTAATTTAGTTGGACATGGGGTTTGCGGCCAAGAGGGAGAACGGAAGTTTCAAAAACATCTTCTCTCCCCACTATGGACGAGTCAGGTGTAAGCACCTGCAATGTGCTCTGTGTTTCCTGTATATACCACCCTAAATTCCAGATGGCCCGAACGCAATTATAACCAAACAAATGAAAACACGTTTTGGAAATAGGGACCGGTGACCGCAAAACAATTAAAACCCCATGAAAAGTTATAGTTGTTATGTACCTAACAAGACGTTCACTGGAAATCTCCCGAAACACCATCGTAAACAAATGACGTCGGTCGTACACTTTAGAACTATCATGCTAACATAAACAATTTCCCATCAGTTCTGGGACATTCCGTGTTCTACTCAAGAAGAAGTTGATGACTAATAAAAGTGATGATCATAACATTACCACTTCTTCTAGTTCTTCTCCTTTTATTTTGGGTTGGTTTCATTTAATAAATGTATGGTTTTGGCTCTGACTTTAAACCAGCAGTTTCGTTCAACCTCTAGTATCGACTAACAGCGCAAACTAGACTAACTCGCAAAAAAACAGCGTCTGTTTGTTTCGCCTTCACACCGTTTGGAATTTGATTTGCAGCACTCATTGCAAATCTCTATCATTGTCTCTGGTGCTATTCTGATTCCCGTGTGGAATACAACAATAGTATAGTCAAGTTGGGCTCTAGATAACAGAATATATAGTTGTATTCGGCGTACTTTGTAACCTAACTGACACTCGCTGTAAATATAAAACACGAAATAACGTTTTCCGATTCAAAGCTTGTACCGCGAGGCATACATACATACCAGGGAGTAACCGGAATTCCGGTTCCGGTTCCGGTTCCGGCGAAAATCGTGTTCCGGTTCCGGTTCCGGCAAAGGGCAAAAACCATACCGGAACCGGAATTCCGGTTTAAAAATTTTGTTTGAAATTTTCCACGTTTTTTGCTTTATCCTGCAATCCAAACATATGTAATATATATTATACAATGATCAAGCTAAAATACAACCAAGCAAAAGAAAAGATTAACTAACCAATTTGCCGTGTAAAACGTAAGTAGGGCACATAATTTGAGCAGGAATTTTTCATAATAACCTGCAGGAGTTTGTTAAATCAAAGCCAAGTCAATGCTTGTAGCAGCTATTTTACACATCCAGAAGTCTGTTGGATACGTTTTAATTAAACCGGTCCAACTCGGTAACAGAGTATGGCTTACGCAGAAGTACTTAGAGTATGCTTGGCTAACATAAATTGCGTCAGGCACCCGCCAGTGCGCTCGTAAACTTGATAAATCAGTATAAATTGAAGTAAACTAACGTTATCTGCAACGCAGCTAGAAACTGCTTTCTTGGCAATGAACTGTATTTATTGAAACTGTGCGAGCAGCATCACAGTGTGTCTCATTTATAGCATTCTGATTAGAAAGTTATCATCATTATGATCTAACTGACGGGCACTGTTTGTTCAACGCTAGCCTAAACAGTGTCTCTGACCACTGATCAGAAAATTACCTTCTATCTATTATTTTCTCTTAGAATCATATAAACCAATAATTTTAAGTTTCCTACAGAAGAACATACAACAAACGTATGTGTAGTAAAGGGAGGCGACTGGAGACAGAGCGAAAGTGTGTATTCTATGCTCCAAGCTTTGTAAGCATATTCGATTTGACGCAGTATATGCAATGGTGTATAGTGGAAGGCATTTTTGCTCTGGGTGTCCAAAAAATCGACATATTTGATCAATAAATAAACATTATTAGCTTCATCAGTCTCTTTAAAGTTTCAGAAAGGCAATAATACCATCGCAAAACAATAAGTTTAATGTAAAAGTTATTTTTAATGCATTTTAAATCCACTATACCTTCATTTCTTCCATCATCTGTTTTACTATATATAAATTTCGAAGACCAGGTTCCGGTTCCGGTTCCGGATCCGGTTTAAATGGACGGTTCCGGTTGCTGGTTCCGGTTCCGGTAAATTTTGGTTCCGGTTATTCCCTGATACATACATGCTCATAGTATTTGGATATTACATCCGCACGCGCCGTTGGACCCAATATGGCAGGTGGCCTAACCCCATTGCCAGAGGCGCCACACCACCCCGCAGACCAAGTATGGTAAACAGCACTATCCATCATCTCGAACAAACCCTAGCTCATTATGTAAAAACACACACACACACACACACATATATATATATATATATATATATATATATATATATATATATATATATATATAGGCTGTTCGATTCTTTTTGGTAATTTGAAAAGGCAACTTGCGATAAGAAACGGTGGCGTTACAGCATTCCTGTAGGCGAGTTGAATGGGTCTAGTGATACTAAAACCCCAAAAGGTATATCTACCGATTTCAGCCCAGATACCTAATTTGGTAATGTTTGCCAAAAATGAAAATGCTGGAACGAGCGTTGCGAGCTCGCGGTCTTCCGAATCTTGCAAAACGAAAAAATTTACTGAAACAGCTTTACAAACAGATCTTGACAACGATAATTAAACAATTTACTAGTTATTATATTTTAACAAGTTAGTTTGAAAAATGCTGAATTTTAACATTTTTTTAATTCCAAAGACCGTTGAATCTTGAGCGATCCCTATTTCTTGCCCCTGACAAAATATGCGGCCGCCGTGACTCCGATCCGGGGCCGTCGATTCATGAACCAAGGAAAAATTTAGGCTAGGAGGTCAGATATAAATACTGAATTTATCAAAATGTACAAAACGTTTCATTGAATTAATGTTTTCCCGGTTTATTCTATGAAATTTTCCCGGTTTTTCTATAAAATTTTCAAGTTTTGGCCTTTTAGCCAAATTCCATATCATTTTTCATTTTACCGGGTTTTCTCGGATTTTCAATGTTTTACCTGAATGAGGGCACGCTGTGTTATACGTGCGTAGTAATGCTCGTTTGAGTCATTTATACGCATCTATTCTACAAATAGAACCTTGAGTAATATATATATCTTTTATAACGGGAGACACCAATAATTTCAGGTTTGCTAGGAATAACATATAAGTTGTTTTATCGCCAAGGTGGTGAATTCTGAGTGTTGAACATATTATGTAGCGAAACGAATGCAGCTATGTTATGCACAAACTTACAAAGCGAGCCGTATATCAGCCATGTTGCTTGAACAGCTGAAGAGATATACCAGTTTATTGAGTATTTGGATAATCACAATGTGCAATCACACAGACAATAAATTGCTCAACGAGATTAGAACAAACCCCCTATATAGCTCGACCGGTTGCGGAGATATTGCCGTTTCCGTGTATTTTAGATCTCATGGTCCGAATAAACCCGTTTTGATCCAATCTCGCAGAGGAAATTATTACAATAGCCGAACTCCATTTTCAGCTATATATATATATAGAGAATCTGGCTTCCCAACAAATCTTCGCGGACCGGACGGGCATCCAAATTCAGAAGTGATAAGGGGAATGAGTCGGTGGGCATCACAGAACGTGTTGATTACTCAACCAAACTAGACCAATATCAAGGCATATAGCTCGAGCGATTATGGAGATATTCTCATTTCCGCGTAAATACTTTGGTCTCGGATTTTTTGCGCGTTTTTTGGGGCAAACGCCAACTTTAATTTAATTTTTGCCAACAAAAATTAAAAAATGAACATCAATTTGCTCAGGTATAATCTTGAAACCGACTAGAAAAATTTTGCGGGTTAATTGCAACAATTGTTTCTCTATGTGAATTCTTCCTTCTTGCACGGCTAAAACATTATTGAATTTTTCTCTGTTGGACTAAAAAATATGCCAAATTTTACATATTATGGCTAAACTGCCCCTGTGCAGCTTATAATTGCGAAAAAAATTTCCCTTATTAGACGCATAACTTAAGGTTTTCTTAGCTACGGTACTTTAGTCTAGATAAACCGATGGATCATTCCAAGTAATTCCAGTTGCACAATTTCGAAATGTAGAACTTCACGGTACCACAACTAGATACATTTTGGTAGTTTACAGAAACTAAACGCAGGCATTGATAATGTGGTACAAGCAAGAAACATAGGAAGTCTTCCAACCCGCATACCAGCTTACAAATTGGAGCGGGTAGGGCATCAAGCAATTGTCGATTCCCTCTGGTAAAAATAAGATAACGGTTCGTGCCTCCAGACAAAAATGCCCAAATAGCAATGCGTTTTACAATGTTATTGAGACTTATTTGCTCTATAAAACGAAACCAATTTGACTCAGATATCTGCATCCTCCGTCGAAATACAATAAATAGCGTGATTTTATCGGGCCCCGTCGCGATGCAACCCGGCCCTCGTCGACCCACTTTTTCGAATAAAAGATGTTGAAATCGGACTTAACAACTAACTACTGACCTCTCCAATATCGATGGGGAGGCGAGATGGGTGATCCCACATGCGGCCATTTCCCCACCCCACTTACCAAAATCCCCCATGTTCGCCAGTACCCGACTCAAAAGAATAACTTGTTGTTTGATATATATCGATTCAAAACACACAAATATGAAAATAAGGCGTGAGAGAGTCTTGCTGGTAATTGGAACACCAATTCCGATAAATCTCAGATGTATATATACCACTCCCTAGTGGTCGCCTCTCAACCCTGATCCCAAAGAACACTTACTGTTTATTGTAAGAACAATTACCTTGTTAATCCCTTATATGCAATACAAGGATTTTATCAGATGTCTACGGTAGATGCAATATGTTGTCAATGTTATAGTCAATTCATCTATACCTGCTACAAATAAAAACTGACTAAAAATCATAAATTATTCGGGAATACAAAATACTTACCGTATTTCTTAGTAAACTACTAAAATTAGGTCGGTACTTCTTTAGCAATGCTTCTAATTCCAACCCATCGATAGATGTATCAACATCAACATTGTTTTGTATAGATGAATTGATTTTGAATAAAAGAGCTTTGCTTTGCAACCAGTCTGATTCCATTTAATATTTAAGTGCAATATCTAAACATATCACAATCAATTGATATCTTGTTATCTTGTTAATTAGCTGTAAAATTACATTATCACAGTTGTTTTGACTAACGATGCAGATTTGTAATTCTGCCAATATAAATATGCCTAGACATTTTGCCTAACAACACTTCTATGACCCATCCGATCAAAAAACAGCACCAACAAAAAATCTCCCCATTAAGTGCTAAAACTTTACTATGACTTATTATTACTTGTTAAAGTATGATTCCTCTAATGCTTCACTGCACAATCATTATTACTATGTCTTACTTCTTGGTGGTAAATGAATAAAGCTTATATATAATTATTTATTGAAACGAGCGTATCGAGCGCAGTTTCGTCGAACACCGCTTAATTGCAAAGAATCTTTTTCTTCGTCTGTTCGACGCATATATAACTCTTCACCATATTGATGAATTTTCGCAAACATTTCTATTCTACTCATAATGAAATGTAGCTGTAGGTCCATGTGCACCTAGCTTTGTATTTGCGCTGCTCCCATGATCTCCTTCCTAACTTTTAACAAAACTGACAAAAATTGATGGCTTTTTGATTTTTGTCATATGTGGCCACCCAACATTTGGCGTTAAAACTCTTGTATCCTATAGATATAAAATAGAATATAGAAGCATCTAGAATTCTTTAACTAAGACCTACGACTTGGTGTAAATCATTTTCTGTCAGCGTAGCGGTTCTTGAGCTAGAGCTTAAAATGGTCACAAAATGGAATTTTGAAAATTTCACAGTGTTTGTTCATTGGGAGCAAACGATATGAAAGGTAACTCTATCGAGATTGCAAAACGTAGTGAAGCATATGTACACCTACGCCTTCTGCTCCCATGCTTGAAAACCCCCACATGAAACTTTTAAGCCGCCCAGGACGTCAGAACCATTTTTCTAATTTTGGGTCGAGAAACCATGAGGGTGCCATACCTCAAACCCCATAACTGCAGAACCGGAGCCTTAATCGAAAAACAACATAAGAGACACGGCATTTAAAATATTACTATGAAATAAAACCAACTAGAGAAAAGATTCGAAAGTTAAGATAAAAACCTGCTTCCGTGAAGGGTACTAAAATGGGGCAAAAACCCCACATATTACCCATCACCACGGAACTAAGTCCCAGATCAAAAACGCTCGGTGATATACTCGGTAAATCGACGGTTCGAATGAACCCAAGATCATGAAAATCGCTTAAGTCGTTCCCGAGTTATGGCCGATCACACACAGACGGAATTTAAAAACTTTCACCCCTGTAAAACACAATCTCCACCACGTTACGATTATAGAGTTGTTTATAGCAGTAAACACGATGTTTCATTATATTAACCCCAGATTGAACATGTGCAATATTGCCTGAACAAAATTTTGTAAATTGTAGCACCAAAAGTACTTTACTACATTTTAATATCGATTCATGTAGGTAATAGGAGTGGGTCAACAGGTCGGGGTGGCTAAATATAAGATCATTTGCATTTGCACGCTATGCAACAAATACGGTAAGTCCTGGGATCCTATAAAACCATTTTCAATTTAATTTTTCTTAAAATATGTGATTCATAAATGTCAAGTTTTCGCATTTTTTGGTCATTAGAGGTGGACAAAGAGTTTTTGGGCTTTTGCATATAATTAAAATGACCGTAGTATTGCAACTGAACTATTACTGATGCATAATTGCTGTCGAAGGACTTAAAAATGGCCCGATGAGTTGAATTGCGAACGACAAAATAATCATTAAGCGAACGGAAATAGGGAACCAAACACTAAAAGCGATGCTTAAACCAACAACAGAACGAGTCCCCGACAAATGGGATGAATCTTTGGAACCATTATGTTTAGCATACCGAACAGCAATAGATGTATCAACGGGACAAACCCCGTTTTTCTACCACACGGCTGTGACCCCGATTTACCGTGAGAAAACTCAATTTACGGATATCTAACAGCAACCACCGACGAAGGATACACGCCTCAATTAATAGATAAATTAACAACGGCATGGGACCAAGTACGGAAAACATTATTTCTAGCCCAGAAACAATATAAACATATTTCGATCGAAGGGCAAAGAAAAGAACGTTCAAAAATGGCGATCTAGTTTTAGTGAAGAATCCGAATAAATCATCAATGGTCCTTACAGTAGTGTTTATCATCCAGAATTCGATAGGCTCTGTCGACTCGTCGAGGTTAAATTTCCGAATATCTTATTAGTAAAAGTCCTTAGCGCAACCCAACGCCCAAAATGGTACAATTGTGCGGAATTCACACATTTCGGCGGTAATCCAGAAAATTACGCAGGTTACGAAGCCGAAGGCATATTCAAAAAGAATCACCGCAACGTTTAGCCCCGGAAGAATACTATTGTGGAAAATGCAAAGGGCCATGCAAAGAAGATAACGAAACAGGACTAGTTATAAATGGGTGCAATGGGATAGGTGTTTTCTATGGTTCCACGAAGCATGCGTAGGGTTGGAAGATGATCCCAAGAAGTTTTATGGTGCTGCTCCCCTTGGCACCGGAAGTTTACTAGTGTGGAAAATGCAAAGGGCCATGCAAAGAAGATAACGAAACAGGACTAGTTATAAATGGGTGCAATGCGGTAGGTGTTTTGTATGGTTCCATGAAGCGTGCGTAGGGTTAGAAGATGATCCCAAGAAGCTTTATGGTGCTGCTCCCCTTGTGTAAAAATTTACGCAGCGCAAGAGCACGTTTTACATGCAATAATTCATGATCATACTTATGGAACAACGGCTAAATAAAGAACAATGATATATGGTATAACAAAATAGCATAAAATAATTGTCCTATAAATCTAAACAATTGTAATTGATTGTAATAACTATATTGTATTTTTATTAATTATAGCAAACAATTATAATTGGTGCAAGTACGTAACAGAAATATTAATCGCGATGTTAGGGAACGAAGAAAGCGATGCCGGGCGAAACGAAATGACTGAAGCAAAACGGAAAACCTGCACTGACAATCGATCGATCAATTAGTTTCCAACCCAAATACAAGCGGAGGATCGAATCGAAACGATCGAATAACCAACAATCGACAATCGGTGCAATAATCAAATAAAAGAACGTTGAATTCAATCAGGGAATCCAATCGGTGACAACAAAAAGAACGTTCGAACCAATAGATGACAAAAAGAACGTTATTACAATCGGTGAACCACGACCTAACCGGTGGGCGTAAAGAACGTTCAAATCAATCGGTGATTTCAAAAAAGCAACTCAATCGGTGATAAGACCCGGTGATCATAGTAGCAATCAATCGGTGAAACGAAAAGATAATGGTCGTTCAACGATGATACCCTCTCAATCCTAATCTGAGCAAGCTGAACTTTGCAGCAAGCCTTAACGACAAACATAGTTACACGTCACACGATGGCGGCAACGTTGGATCGACTACCAAACGGTGTTCGGATTTAATGTCAAAACTGGGCAATTGGCAATCGTAATTGAGACCGAAGAAAGCGCAAAACAATTTGTCGAAATCATTCACTTGGCTCGAACAAAGATCATTTTAATTGCAATGGTGGTGACAAAACTCCCAATGTTCAAAATGAGGACAATCTCATCGGGAAGGATAACATTCGAAGAATTTGGCTAAGAAAATGGCATCCACCCGAATCGCTTTACGTGGATTAACAATGAATTTCGGGACGACACAACCAGCAAGTCAGTCGGGAAATATATTCGATATGTGGCAATACAAACAAGCGATGGCGAAGTGCGAATTGGCAATTGGCAACCGTAATTGAGACTGAAAAAAGCGCAAAACAATTTGTCGAAATCATTCACTTGGCTCGAACAAAGATCATTTTAATTGCAATGGTGGTGACAAAACTCCCAATGTTCAAAATGAGGACAGTCTCATCGGGAAGGATGGCATTCGAAGAATTTGGCGAAGAAAATGGCATCCACCCGAATCGCTTTGCGTGGATTAACAATGAATTTCGGGACGACACAACCAGCAAGTCAATCGGGAAATATATTCGATATGTGGCAATACAAACAAGCGATGGCGAAGTGCGAATTGTAGATATCGCCCAATTCGAAGGACGAATACCACATGTGCGCTAGAAAGAATTAGAGCCGAAAAGCAGAAACATTATACTGTGGAACGATATCAACAACAAAAAAAATGTGGGATGCAACGTTCAAACTAAAAGAACAACCGTACCCGATGATTCCAACAATTGACGTTAACGAAAAAAATGTGTTGGGCTAACTAGAGTCTATGACGACGCAGAATTTGGTGGAACGATCGTCAAAAAGAGGGGCGTGATAGTCGAATAATCCGAACAAATATACTACAGCAACAGATTGTTCGCACCAATACGGCTCAGATATCAAAATTGACAATGGAAAGAGAGTGCAGGGACGATCATACAAGTGGTACAAAACAGTCGCAATGCAATTACTATTCCCGGTGATGCTCGCAATGGCGTGTCGATCGAACGAAATGGCAATAAATAGAACAGAGAACAAGGAAGTGTGGACGTGATCGCAAAGATTGTAAAAAAAGTACTCATGGTCCCGAACGCCAAAGGTACAAATCGCAGCCAGGCTAAAAACAGTGGAGGAAGAACAGAAGAAAGTCGTAGTATTCACAAAGATCCAACTCGAAATCGACGAAATCATCAAGCCGTATCTACACGAACAATGCGAATTCGTGAGCAGCATGTACGAACTGCGACCGGATCGTTCGGCGAAACAAAACAAATTCAATGACAATAATTCTCGATTATGGCAAATTGATGAAAGAATAGCGAAGGCACAAAAACAGTTCAGCCACATACAAGATGTCAGTCATAGAGAAGACGACATCTCCGAGAGATACGCCAACGAAATACCATGGATCAAGAAGTCTTGAACGAACTAATGAAACAGTGAACGATAATTTAGGCTCAATTTGGCGATATCGGAATGAATCGTGACGGATTATCAGAAACCGATAAAATCGCCAGAGAAATTGAAGTACTAAGAAGAGAAACAAGAAGAGAAAGAACGCAAGAACAAATAGTACAAAGAATTAAAGCATACCAACAAACGTACACGCGAAAAGAAACATGACGAAACAAAACGGCAGAAGAATGCAAAAAAGAGACAAAAGAAAAAGGCGAATTCTGCGAAACGCTAAAAGATTCGAAAGAACAACAATCAACGACAGAAGTTCCAAAAACGGGGATACGCAGGAGGTGCGAACTGGTGGGCTTGCCAGCCATTCGAGGGCAGCTCACCATCAAGCACAAATGCAGTGACGGAACAACAAACGATACCAAAAAAAGTGCAGAACAGGAGACGCTCGATTACAACGAAGATCATGACCATGAACCATCGACAAAATGGCTACAAAATACAAAAGAACAAGAATCCGAAAAACCAACATGTACGAATGTACGAAGCCGTTCAACGAATCATGGGAATTCAACAACAAAAGAAAGAACAAGAACCAAAAAAGAGCAAGATACAAAGAGAAGTTCTAAATCTAGGAAAGGACTACAAGAAGCGAAACAAAGCCAACGGAGATCTTCACGACGTGAGTCTACACAAGGTAGACGCAAATACTCCGAACCATCTGAGCGCCGAGAAGGGAAGTCTTCAGAGCGAAGACGTCAATCGAGCCGACCAGAATCGAGACTCATCGAGTAGGAGCAAAAGATCAGAGCACGATTCAAAGTACTACTATTCGTCATCAAAGCGATACGAATATCGAGAATCGGTGCTGAGAGGAAGACGGCGATATCAATACGAAAGACAAAGAAATCCACAAGAAACAGATTCAGCACCAAGCGAAAGAGGAGCACAATGGTTACGAAAATCAAAGCCACACAAATATGCGAAGAAAAAGCAGCGAAATACGGACTCGACCTCGAAATCGTCAAAAGAATGATCTTAGAGCAGAAAACAGAGTTCGTTTATGGTGTGATAACGTGGTCGGAACAGAATTTCGTGGACAAAGACGGAAACGTTAGAGAAACAACAAAGGAGGAACCAGAACAAATCGAGAGTGACTACAAAGAAAGAATTACCATAAAGGTCCAACTAAGCCAGTACAACAGGCGGGAAACGTAGGAGAATTAGCATCGAAAAACAAAGATCCTCAAATTAAAGAAGGACCGAAGCTACTACAAGAACAACGTGGATATGAAAATGATACCAAAAGATTGGTGGAAACGGTGTCGGTAACAAAAGCCGAACGGGAAGTGTTGAAACAAATAACAATCCCCAACGTTCGAGACACCAAACCAGTAATGGCACCACCAATCGGGACACCAAGACAATGGTGCTCAAGCGAACAACTAACGTATAGCACGTGAAGGTTTCCAACATCAACGCCAACGTCAGAAACAGAAGGAACAGACACTGGAAGAACGTTAACAACATGAACTGCAACCCAACAGCACCGATTACAACCCCATAGACGTGGAAGCATAACATCGGTCGACTAGATACAATCGTTGTTCAAGCCCGACATAATAACGATTGACGAAAACGTGGTAGAAGCACTAATCGAGCAAGAAAGAAGATTTGCAATGTATGAAGCAGAATCGGAACTACCGAAGCAACAAGTATTCGAAGAAATTCCAGCGATTCAGAAGGTACTCAACTGGCTACTCCAAACTTCGGAAATTGCAGCCGGGGTGCCGGATTTTGCTGGGGGGCAATTTTTGCCGAATTTTGTCGCGTTTAGACGTAAATTTTTCTCGAATGGGCCTTTGAGCCGGAGGGTACCCGAATTTTTGCCGGGGGTAGGAGCCGGGGATACCTCCGTTTTGCCGGAGGTAGCTAAAAATGCCACCCCCGTCCCACTTTGGACTGGCCAGCTCAATGAAAAGATGGAAACAGCAAAAGAAACCATAGAGGCAAAAGAAAAAGTATGGGCGGAAAAAATACAACAGGATAAACGAAGAGCAAAACAAAAGTGCAGGAAGCCTACACAAAAGAAGTGACAACGTTCAAAGAACAATGGGAAGCACGAAAGAAAGAACTGGCGAGCAAGGACCAATAAATAACACGATTACAGAGCCAAATAACAACATTAGATCCGGAACAACGACTTCCCCAATTCTATCAAATCATAGAACAATCGTTGGAACGGATACAAGAACTACAACAAGTTAGTCGAGCTAGGCTTATTACGTCAGCATTTAAGGTCGGCTTTCACGTATGCCCATGGTTTAATTTAATGAAATGAGAAACTTATTATACGGTTCTAGCTTGCAGTTTAACTGACTTCTGATAATTTCTACGGTTTAAATCTATATTTACGCAAAGAATTGCATTGGAATAATTACGGTATCTGGTGCCGCGATTACTTAGTATAAAGAACGGTACTCAAGAATCAGCCTTTCGGAAATTTTATATCATACTAGAGGTTGAGGAACGGCTTATACTCGGCTTTTCGAAATTGTTGCGCAAGAACTTATGCTGAACTGAATATATAGCTTATTCTCACTCGGATTTAGGTTGAATATTCAAATATGTATATTGGCAAGTTTGCGCTTAAATAGTGGCATACTTCACACGTAGGTATTTTAAAGAATACTAGTTACCTTAATATTACTTTTCCCCAAATAAAAACTTGTGGTCTATAATGACGAGGTATCAGGATAAACAGGGGATTAAGTATAGTAGTTAGTAATAGTTCAAAAGTTCTGCCTCAAGTTTCGTGTGACAGGGCGAGCAGGACAGGCGAGTCCGTGGATAGTAGAAGAAGAAGAAGAAGAAGAAGGTGAAAGGCCCCAACACCAGCACCTTGCTAGTAGTGTTGCTTGTTGGGTGAGTCAGCCATTAGGGGCGACTCAGCAAGTGGTGTTATACTTGAGTAGACCGGATGAGTAAGGCGAGCGGATTCCGACGACCACTATCTATAGAGCTGCACGCAGCTAAAATCGGTAGACCATCCAAGCTCAACTAGTCAAGTATTGTGTCACAACCGACGGGAACATTAGCTCAATATCATGCGTTAATATTTTATTTCTGTTACAATAATTATTCACTACGCGTTTGGTAATCATGTATTTGAACAAGGGTAATCGAGCCGAGCATGAAGCAAGCCGCAGCGCAAAATATAGGGCAGGAATACCGATCACGTAAAAGGACGCGCGCCACACCAGGTACTAATGGCCACACCTCGGACCACACAACCTTTGGTGACGAATCTAGTTAACTTTTAGTATTCGATAACCGTCATAAGGAAAATACCCACGAACCCCTACCCCTTTGGAACTTATAAAATACAGCACTTTATTAGAAGTTTACCGATTCAACAAAATTTTTATAAATTAAGCACTATCTCCAAATTAAAACAGCCACTAGCTATGTATTTAATCTGTTAGCGGCAAATATCGAATAAATTCGTCGTCAAAATTTTTTTACTTATGGGTGCCTAAAAGTTTTTGAGTGGATCATGGGCCCAAACAATGAAATGCCTGAGAAATATGTCAAGGGATAAGGACATATTAGTCGTCCTACCTATAAATATAGCATGTCGGTCAAACATGCATGTTTATGTAGATGTATGTCTATCGCCCCCCCGTAAAAATTTGCCAATTTGGTTGATTGTGTTTATATGACATAGGTGTCGATAGAGATATAGGATTACCCCATAAAGATCGAACTTCCTCAAGAGATTTTTTTACTCTGTCCCCAATGCCTCCGCACTCCGCAAACCCAGTACACCCGTCACGTGCGTAAGACGCGCGGAAAAGTTTATCAAAAATTGTGGCAAATTTGGGCAAAATTGACGTAAAATTGATAAAAATATCGAGAGTGAAGGTGGACCCTCTAAGGACCTCCTCTCCTAAGACAACCTTCCCTCTTCCCAACGACCGTGTACCGCCTAAGCCGACGGACCTTAGACACACAATAAATTACACAATGACTGTAAAATGGTACTACCTCTTGTGCTACTCAAATATTTTCCATGGTACTGAGCCCTGTTTCCCTAGGTTTTTTCGTAATATACTGCTTTTGGGTAGGACCTAGGATCTTGGCCCATCCTTGATCAGCAAATAGCTCTAATGTATTATATATTTTATAATTTTTCACAACTCAGTATAGATCTGATCCACCCCCTCTGAATCCGTTAATGCGCATGGCTGGAATTCGATAATCGAACTGTATCTGTGAAATATATTGGGCACAAATAAAACAGCGCATACATGCGGAGAATTCAAAACCACATCGGGCAGTTGGCCTCCTCGAGTTGTAGAGGTCCTCGAGGTGGACATGTCGTAAGGTGCTGAAAAAAGTTAATAACTCCTTCCACCACCCTCCCCCGCCGACGACTTATTTAGGTACCCCATTTTGAGAATTTTCGCAAATGTTTACTAAAAATATCCCCGCGCCTACGGCGCACAGGTGCGACGGCGGTCGAGTGTGTAACGCCTCAGAGGTAGTGTGATATCCACAGGGTGAGGTAGACCGGTGCCTCCAAGTGTCTAAATGGAAGTCCATGTGGCTCAGGTGGTATAAGCCCATGATCCGCTGCTTCGGCATGTATGACACTTGACTTGAAATCTTCATGTACCAATGAGATTAAAGAATTTTTCTCAAATAAATGACGCTTATTTTTTTACTTAGTATACCGGTGGCTATTAACCAATCCAAAATTCAGTTGCTGAACTCGACGTGACCATTGTCGTGAGTTCGCAACATCAGAATTTACGACCCGTTGTGTTAAATGAGCTAGTCAGGCCTGATATTCGAACATGGATTCTCGATTGGCTCGCCTTGCGAAAGCACTAAAGCATCGGGACATCAGCATCTCGATAAATCAGATATTTGCACATACTGCATGCAATCAAAGAACCCCGGGTCGATACCTTGGTTATTACATCAGATTACCAATCATCGCACGGCACATAAACTACTAGGTAATAAAGGAATAACAGAAATTGCAGGAAATTCTCTGTTCTTGGTGTCACTACTTTGCCAATTCTGTTGGTCTTCTGTTTTGATAGAGCTATTAAAGAGTGGCTAAAGAAACTTCTGTATTGTGTTTTGGTGAATGAAAATTTGCTTTAACCACTTCACCACTGAGGAGTCTTTGGTTGCTAGTACACGTGATATGGCTTTTTCGCAATTTCGCTTCATGTAGCGGATCAATTTTTTGACGAAAACACCAGAAAATCAGTAGGACGACGTTTGAAATACCTATCTTTAACTTTATCGAAGTACATACAAACCAAACTAGATGTAGTGGCGTAAAGAAATTCTCTTGTGGGGTATCAATATCAAGACAAGTAGCTATTGGCATGCATACAGAAAGCGCGGTTGATTCACATCGCAGCATGCCAGTAATTTGGCAATCAGCAATATAGTGGGCAGCCGACGAGGTTCTAACCCGCCGCAGTTCGCCGATTGTTAATACTATGTTGTATGTTGAGGACGACAATCGATCGTTGCAGCAACATGACAAGACAGAATGCAGTAAAGGTTGTCTTCGGCGGAACGTGTAACAAAACCTCCCTAACAACTAACGTGACTGCGCTATTTGTGCGGTTGGCATCGATATAGTTGACCTATTTTGTTACAGGAACCGGAGAACGATTTTTGAATATGGGGTAGTGGGGCTAACTGAAACAAAACATTTGAGGTGGGGGCAACCTAAAGTAAATTACAATTGGGACGAAGCTAAGGTAAAAACAGGCAATATAGCCTCATTATGAGATTGGAAATCTTCTTTTCTAAATAAAAGCACCGTCAACATAGGCGCAGAAGTTCGTCAGCTTAACGAAGAGGAAGTGGGCTCGGAGGTGACAGGCTAGGCGAGGAGTTAATTTTTAAAATTTTCTGGAATTAAAAATTTTCCCCTATTTTGCTAAAACTACTGAAGCTTGTTTGCGAGCTAGAATTCGAGTGGTGAGAACAATCCCCCGAAGCAGAAGTATGAAAAATATTTGCCACACAAATTTTTGACACTCACAATGAGCTTGTCGGCCCAGAAAACCCCATATAAGACACTAAAAGCAACAATAAACATTTAAGTGCATTTCCCACGACTTTTCACCAAATATGAAATTTGGCGCCAACTATAAGCTTATAGACTCCAGATTGGGAAGTAGCTGAAAAACTTGTTATATATCATTGGAAAGCTCTGGTAAAGCTACATGGAATAGGCGTATTTAGTTTGCGTCACAAGAACTGGAGGGGGTGCCCGAAAAATGCGCCAAAATGACGTCATTTTGCCGCATAACTTTTCCCACGGCAAAAAATTCAAAAATCGGGCTCCGTCACTATCGACTATTGCGGTTCGAATGAGCTATCTTGCATCAAAATCCGCCCAACCGTTATCGAGATCCAGGTGCGACAGACACGCACACAGACACACGCACGCAGACAAACCCCCATCCAAAGCCAAAGTTGAAAATTCTCGTTCCACTCGAATTCAGTTACCTTTATAATATTGCCAATTTGCGGTAAATATAATATACTTGCAATTTGCTCCTTTGTAATTTTACTTCAATTTTACAATTTTTGGCATTGAAGTTTGCCGATTTTTCTAAAATTTTCCGCGCCGGTTTCGCAAGTGGTCAGAAGGGGGCGGAGATACGGAACCTACAGGTCCTACATTTGACTGGGAAGTACCATGGAACTTCTTTTGTGCCGTCCCAAAATCAACACCTATGATAAATCAGCATCGTTTTTGGATGGAGGTGGCACAACCAAACTCTTGCAGCTTCATCTTGATTTCCGGAGCGGCATCAGCCCCACCTGTCTCCTGCTTCCGGGTCCTCAATTGTTCGATTCATCACTGCAACATTTGCTTGCTCAGTGGCTTGCGAAATGCAGGCGCCGAAAGTTCGTTGGCTTTTAGGAGAAGCACAGTCTCGGCGGGAAGGTCCTCAGAAGTAGCGTTCTATGGGGAAGGTCCTCAGGGGAAGAGTTAAATTAATATTTTAAGACCGGTGCGAGGCAGGGATTAGGGGCGTCGACCTATAAGGAAGGAGGGTGAATTTGACTTTGTAGTGGTTCGATTCCTTCAAGGAGTTGAGCAATTTGGTGTGGGGGTGTGGGCAACCCATCACTTTGGGGAAGTGACCTCTACCATCTATTAACACCTATAGTAAAGTATACATTATCATAGAACTTACTGTCAATGTAACTATTGGGGCAGAAGTGAAGTGCATGCAGACCCGCTCTCGATATACTTAGTCCGAGGTAAAGTCCTTATATGAGTCATATGTTAACGCTGCCAAAGGCAGCGGGACGCTGCCTCCCAAATTCCCCACTTTAACAATTTTTTTCTTTTTCTAACAATATAAACCTTCTGTCCATAGATGGAAAGAATATATACGAACAGAATAGAATATTTGCATATAATTTTAACCGAAAGCCGTTCTCTTTATAATGCGACATGTGAGAGAACGAATTTTATACTTCCAATTATTCCGCCGCAGCAAATTTTATGGTCTTGCCAGCATAGTGATGGTCTACAGCGAATATATTTTAACCGCAAAGCGATGTGCGGTAAAGACTTTCGGTCCTTTGCCGACAATTGCTCATATCGACAACTTTATAAAGCTTAATGGCAAGAACGACAACTTAGTTGTCAAAATTAATAAATTCGCTCAGTGATTTCTTAAATTTACTCATATTTCTCAAATTCATTTTACTATAGGTTTGGCATTATAATGCATTACTGAATTGAGCTTTGAATATTGAATTAAATTGAAAGTTGAAACTGAAATAATTCATTGTAAAAACCTTACATAGCTAATTTCTATTTTAGATGTTGCAATGTATTTGTAACTTATGGTACGAAATGCACGTGTCGGGGTTCCAGTAGACTTAGACTAGTAGGGTCCCAAACCCTTAAATTTTACAAACTTCTATTTCAAAATTTTAATGCATTATTATGTCTTTCATTGTGTTTTAAAGGTTTTGTGAGTGGATCGTACTTCATACATACAGTGGATACAGGATATTTTCTATTGTATTGATGAATTGGAGCATCTGGAGAGGTTTATGACGCCAAGAATTGCGCAGCGTCGTTATTTAGACTTTCTGGTTTATTTTTTGGTTCTGTGTTGCAATTGTAAAGAGAGCCTAATTATTGACCTCAATTTGTTTCTGGTAGCGGTCAACATCAGCGACAATGTAATAGTATATATATACTACACAAATAGGTTACTTAAAAGTTATTAAAAATAATCCTAGTAATATTATTTCCCTCAAATAAAATTTATCTGAATTATAATGACCATTTTAACAGGGGCGATCGAGTATTAACTGTATTAGTTAATAATAGCTTACTAATTCGGGCCCTGGGTTTCGAGTGAGTACTACCCGGGCGAGAGTACAAGTGGCTTATGGTTAGTAAGGCGTCTAGTTGGGTGCGGCAGCCAGTCGGGGCGGCTCAGCAAGAAGTGCTATTCTTGGGAAGACCTGGCTAGTAAGATGAGTGGAATCGCATTACCCTCTCGAGTACCACTTTTCCCAAACTCCGATAAGTCAGCTAGTCGGGGACTTGTCTTTGAGCAAAGCTCGACTGAGTAGTTAACCTCTACTACACAGTTATATTTAACGTTGTTCGTCAGCCACTCGGGGGCATCTTGTGTATTATAACCGGCAAGTACATAAATGTAAGGTCTAGGTTGAAGTAATCAGTTAACCCTGGAGTCGGCTAGCCAGTCGGGAGTCCGTTGTATCAACTCACAAGAGCAGTACTAGATTACTAGCTAACCTAAACCTAAACATCGAGCGCTCAAAACATAACCCACTAAATAAGGAACGTGTTGTCTAAATCTAAGGATCTGGTTATGTTACCCATATACTCGTAGGGTTACCAGCCAGTCGGGGGTAGTCGAGTCAACCTCACATGAGGAGTAATAAAACAGTACGTAGCCTAAAGAATAAAAGTATCAGAAATCGGGAGTATCGAGTAACGAGTGATCAAGAGGCTGAATGATAGTAAAACGTAAAGTAAAAGTGGAGCAAAAGTTACCGGTGGACTCTTATGCGAAATAGTGTATACGGGTGCTAAAGTACGGTGTCACAAATCCGGCTACGGGTACTGAAACATTGCGTGCCTTAGCACTTTAGAATATAGCTCGTGCCCTATATTTTGCAATAAACTATTCTTGCCAAGGGTTTGGTGCGAATTTTCTAAAATTGGAGTGATAGAGCAGTATCGCACCGCAACGCAAAATATAGGGCACGAGCACCGACGGTAAAAGTAGAAACGCGAACCAAAGTACTTCCCACTGGCATACTACTGGCCACCCTATACATTACGCAATCTTTCGGCGACGAATCCCGTTATATTTTAATACCGATAGCCGTCATAATAAAAATCCTAATTCAAATCCTCTCCACATCAAAAGAACAATATAACAGTATGCTGGAGCAATTATAACGTGTCCGTTGTAGGGTCTCATAAGCTAAAAGCGCAATATTTAGGCAAAATTCCGTATATTTATATTTTTAGTTTATTTTCACTTCTTAAGCTCTTGGGAAGCGTAGTTACTATGATTATTCATCTCAATGTTGTATTTTTAGTTTAGGCAGGTCCCACTGTTTTCATTCACGTTTTCGTTCGTTGTTTTAGTTTGTTTATTATTACTATTATAATCTGTGCTATTAATACTATAATGATTGGTTTGTTTTTCGTCAAATTTAATCCTAATTTGCGTATTTTCGATTCTATTAGCAAGGTCTTTTATGTCGAGCTGTGTAGGTGTTCTGGTCTCATTTTGTACAGCAGCCCATTTTCTAGGTAGACTTCACATGGTTGCTGCCATTGACATTATTTAAACTGCAAAGTTAGGTCGAAATACGTTTCTGAATAACCCCCGTGAGACTCAAACTACAGGAAAACAATGTCATAAGCGTTCGGCTATACGAATCATATTCTGGGCGGCCACTTCCTCAAATTTCATCAAATTGGCCAATCGTCCTCCAATTTCCTCAAATTTGGCTTGCAATTCCTCAAATTTCATTCCATGATTGGGGAAAATTTCTAAAGTTGAAATTTTTAGAAAATTTCCGCGCTGCGAAGTCCTACTTAATACATATTTTTGTGCGACAATCTGATTATTGTTGTGAAACTGGTCCTTGTGATGTGACATGGTAACGCAACTGTGGAAAGTGGTTTCTCGGTGAATCAGGACTTGTTGGTGGAAAATATGGAAGAAGACAGTTTGGTCACCCAGCTGACGGTATATGACGTGATAAACAGTGTTGGCGGCCCCTTATCTGTTGACATCACACAGGAGATGCTGCAACTCCACCAACGCAAGCGCAAAAAGATAGCCGAGGAGATGAGCCAGTTGGCAAAAGAAAAGCGAACACTCGACAACGATAGTGCCATGTGTTCGGCCGAAATAGCAAAGAAGATGCTAGCGTTGCAGCGAGTGCTTGAGAAGTAGGACGCTAGGACGCTTTGCGGATATGACAACGGGCACGATACGTTTGGAACTGGGTCTGGACGTCCCTTTGCCTCCGGAGTCCGAAACAGTCGATTGTAGATGGTGTGAAGGTGTGTTGAATTGAGATACAGGACTTTTAGCGATATAGTAATGTGTTTTCTAGCGGTAACGCTCTATTCGTGATGATACAGAAATTTCTAAAGTTTCACCACAAACTTCCTCAAATTTCGCGTTTGGCAAACAGTGACCACCCTGGATATTGGCTCTTTCTGTGGAACCAGCCTCTGTGTAGCTGGATAGCGACTGTGCTACTGTGGTTTGGGTGGCTCCTTCAGATGGGGGACGTAGGACCATCCTCTCCCATATACTTCGACCTTTCCTGGTTCTCCATGCTTCATGCCCATGTAAATTTTGGTCTCACCCAGTATGCGCCCTATACTTTGATGTTTCATTACAAATTTTGGCTAAAAATCTATAAATTTTCCCCAGTGGGGCTAAAAATCACTAAAATTAATCTTTTTGCACATTTGCAGTTGCCAAGTGAGACATTTGTGACGTTTTCAGGCGATTAGAGTTTATATTATGTTCTCCCAGCTCGACTGAGTGACGTCAGGATCATTTGTGTGGAATAGCCGCTGTGGCGCACAGGTATCTCGGCTTCCCCAGTTCCGAACTGGAGAGGAACCCCCCAACTGATGCCCCCAGGTATAATTTTGGTAGTTTGGAGAATCCAGTTTAGTACGGGTCCGGTTTAGTTCTAAAAGGTTTTAAATGAGCCGCCCTAAATTCATGTAAACAACATTTTCGGAACCTCGTGAGTGATATAGGTGATATGGGACATGGTTTAAACAGCAACTCAGACTGTGCATGCTGCATTATCATTGTGTCTACTTGCGCTCAGGTTATAGCAAATTGAGTTTTTATAGGGGCATGTGAGAATCTAAAATACGCAATAAGTGGGTATGAATTAACATTTTCATCACTCAGGATTTACAACCTTGGCAATAAAATATCCTACCATCTGGCCTGTCCACAGCCCTCCAAAAAGTGAAGGGAACCTTGGGGCCCCATGTTCATTCTCGGGGGGGGGGGGGTGTTAAATGCGGAGGGGATAATTTAATAATAATAAAAATACTAAATATTCCCATATTTTCATACAGTTTTACTACCGTGAATGTATTTTCAAGCTAAAAAACGATATTTTAGCATTATAAGTAGTGGTAATTAATGTTTTTAAAAACCATTTGCAAACAAAAAACTAAGTTTTCAGGCATAAATCTTTATTTGGATTTTGTTGAACACAGGGGTTTGGAGCGAGTGGGGCGGGGGTCGGACATGGGGGAGAATATCACGAAAATGGGGAGTGTGGAGGTCTCCTCCACCGTCCCCCCACTGTGAACAGGCCAGACTGTTATATATGACGCACGTTAAATTACTTAGACGACATACATACATTATGCCCACTTGTATTATGGTGTGTAATGTGTCGTTGCACTATTCCGCATGCGCTATGTATTAAGTCATATATAATGCATTATGTAGAACGTATATGTTTTTCTGTGACAATTTTGTTGTATGTTTGTGTCGGTGCCACGATTCCATTAGTATTGATTGATGCAATATGTAATTAGTAAATTATTGTTCATTTCCGAGTTAAGGTCCTGTATTTTCTTTCCTGGACATCAGGTAGTAACCGGAATTTTAATTTCGGGCGAAATTTCCGTTCTGTTTTCGGTTTCGACGAAAGAAAGAACCCATACCGAAGTCGGAATTCTGATTTAAGGATTTTCATAGTTTTTGTTCTACTTGACGTCTATGAAAGCAGATATACACTTTCTTATGGACTGTGATCAATAACATGTTACAACCGGACAAAACAAAATGTTCAGCAGGATTTTCTATGTTAGTCTGGTAGTAATTTTTTTTACCGTAAGCTTGTCTACCTACCTTGATCGGTCATCGGCAAATCCAATAATTTCCTTCGCTACACAGTTTGAATCAACACCGATGACAGATGAGTGCCGGTGACTGACACCGGCGAATCATTGAGATTGATGCCTAAAAACAGGCCGAACATCAGCAGCAAAACAGCTAAACATCCGGCAAATGGTTCGAGGCATGGAGCCGTTTTTTTAAAGGTGGCCAGGGAGGGAGCGGTAACCACATGTGATGGGAGAAAGCTCCAAATTTTCACAACACGGTGGTTGAAAACATAACGTGCCATATTTAGACGGGGTACCAGGCGATCGTAGTTTAAACGGATGCCCCCTAATGGTTAGAGGCTAGAGAAACAAGTTGATCAGTGTTGTAGTTAAACTGATTGTTGAAAAGTCTGAAAAGAAAAATAAAACGATGGGCAGATTCAAATGCACGTACTTTGGGGGAAGTGATCCTAATCCACGACTATGGTAGACGATAACTGAACATTGATTATATATGGTATGACAGTGAGTGAATTAAAATACGGCAAGTTATAACAAATCAACAAGGGTCCGGTTAAGCAATCGATACGGATATAATACAGGTACAAGTCTGTGAGTTTTCTACACCGGGTACTACTGCTAATTTCAAGGTGCGAGGGCGTAACACTCTCGTTCCTACACACATACCTACGGTCAAAGCGGGCTACTTGGTACGAAATTTCATAGTTTCATTACGCACCGCCTTCTAACAGAGGAATGAAATGTTGAATGCTTACCTAGAGATTATGCTTGGTGACCCGCTTAACCATGACTATACCACATTCAGATCCTGCTCTGTTCTGTCCGCACTTTTTTTAAAAATCCGCAGGTGTACCAAGTAGCCGGAAAGCCGGGCTTCTTGATACAGCCCCTAAATTTTTGTATGGTGAGAGATATTAGTATATATGTATGTGGTACATTGCTGGGCTATATGGGATAATATTGAGCGGTTCTACATTTATGGACTCGTAAATATTTTGAATTTTACGGGCTACTTGGTGTCGCAGTACACAAATTGCCGGGCTTCTTCGTGCTCATTGTGTTTTTTTAAAAACAAAGTACCAAACATACATGGGCACCAACTACCGTATAAGCCATTCATAACGTTTCAAATAGGCAACTGTATCAAATAAATAGGGCTTTTGTTCACTCGAAAATTTGATGCATATTCAGTCTAGTGAAAATATTTTA
>JASANE010010420.1:0-31896 GCA_030248225.1 Trileptium ribeirensis
TCTATGTATATGAAATAATATTACCGCGGGTACGTTATGCGAGATTAAACATGTTAAGCTTATGTTTCGTTTGATACACTAAAATGTGTACGATTGTAACTAAATTTGTCTATGTATATGAAATAATATTACCGCGGGTACGTTATGCGAGATTAAACATGTTAAGCTTATGTTTCGTTTGGTACACTAAAATGTGTACGATTGTAACTAAATTTGTCTATGTATATGAAATAATATTACCGCGGGTACGTTATGCGAGATTAAACATGTTAAGCTTATGTTTCGTTTGATACACTAAAATGTGTACGATTGTAACTAAATTTGTCTATGTATATGAAATAATATTACCGCGGGTACGTTATGCGAGATTAAACATGTTAAGCTTATGTTTCGTTTGATACACTAAAATGTGTACGATTGTAACTAAATTTGTCTATGTATATGAAATAATATTACCGCGGGTACGTTATGCGAGATTAAACATGTTAAGCTTATGTTTCGTTTGATACACTAAAATGTGTACGATTGTAACTAAATTTGTCTATGTATATGAAATAATATTACCGCGGGTACGTTATGCGAGATTAAACATGTTAAGCTTATGTTTCGTTTGATACACTAAAATGTGTACGATTGTAACTAAATTTGTCATAGTAAAATCCTCCATCTCTAACCAGGTTGGCAATAGACTAAGTCGTTAATTTCTTGCTCTGCAAAACTTTTGATCGCGATATGTTTGAGGTGGGTTCATGGGCCTAAGTCGCAGAAATTGTGGTTCACATCTGTCGAAGGTGGTTTCTGTGCAAAAGCCGCAGTGACGTTATATCGCCATTTAATTTTTTTGCATGCATTCAATTTGTGGGGTTAAGTCACAGTATTTTGGGGACCGCGTTGCGTAATAAGTCATGCTCAACTGTAACGGTTTTGAGCAGTCGTTTCCGATTAACAGTACTTTTGGTTACATCTCGTATGTCCGCAGACGTCGGCATTGCTTGAATACCAGGTATATATGTGTGAACTCATTGTTTCGGCAGGAAATAACCGGGGTTATTTTAGAGGGGGGGAAGGGGGGGCGACCCCAAGGATCGGCTTCCCCCTCCCTCCCGGCGAGCTCCCCCCTAGACACCGACCCCTACTTTTTCGCAAAAACGACCCCTTAAAATTTACGTTTTTTTCAAAAAATTGACCCCTTAAGGGATCACTAGAAAATTTCTAACTCATATACACGCATATCGTAGGCGAAACGATCAATTATTTGGTCACCAAACCTAAAATATGCATGTATACTATATATTATGGCAAAAAACTGAAAAAAAACCAGCGCCACAGAGGTATGTTGGGACACCTGAAAGAAAAATGTATTAATTTTTATAAAATTACTGACCCCTTAAGGGGTCATGACCCCTAGTTTTCCGAAATGACCCCTTGCTACTGACCCCTTAGGGGTCAGTAAATTTTTCCGTTTACTGACCCTATCTGGGAGGGCCTAAAATAACCCCGGAATAATTTCAAACCCGGCTAGTTGCTGCGTAACTGTAATTAGATTGCTTGCCAATTTGTTGGATGTATGTAACGGCAATGATACAACTTCCTGTTTTCTTAATGCGCAGACTAGCTAAAAGAGTGTTATTATCTGTCTACCAGGATTGGTCATATGTTCCACTAGATGTGTATACCTTGGTTGTTCTTTTGTCAAAATCATAAATTGTATCGTAAAAAATTTGGGTTCGGAATTCTGCCAAACGAATTCGCAATTTAGTGATCAGGACTGATGTACGAACACATTTTGGTTAAAGCGTGCATTGGAGTACGTCTTCATCATATAACATATTGAATCGGATTCACTGTTCATGGTGTATAAAAGTATGCTTTCAATAATAAACGTGATTATAAAACAGGTTTACAGTGAACGTGGATAGTAAATTGATTCTAAAAAATCAGCGAAATAGAGACCCCAATATTGGCTATTAGAAAATCGTAACCGCATACATAAGTTTCAAATATGATTTGTGCGCCCTTATCGGCTTTAAAATCGAGAGTTGACCTGGTGAAAGAATAACCCAGGTGTACGTGTTCTGTTGATGAAGCGGTTCCATTTGAGCTTCTATAATTCTGTAGTTATGCATCTGCTGATTACAAATAAAAATTGATTTGACCATTTAATATTCTACCATTGATATAAAAGACCATGAGAAAATTATAGTGGTTTTGCTCGGATACCCTAGTGTCCAACATAACTGTCGCAAAATTTACCTTAAACTACTGACATATGTAGTTTTCGTTTTTAGCATTGCATCTTTTCTCAGTCTGTCCTGCAATTGCCTCGCCCGAGATTTCCAGGAAGCGTCCAGTTAATCCATAAAACTCGTACAAACTTTTCTTGTGAACTGTAAACAGTTGCACATGTTAACAAAGCTATATACGTTTTTATTCAACAGTCATTTCGTTGTTGCTTCGCCATGAATTAGGTCTTGTATTTAAGCCTCCAGTCGTTCAGTGGAGTCATCTCAAACAGTCCCCGGTTGTAGCTCCTGCGAACGGGACTTCAGCGTCGTCGACTGTTGAAAGTCCAGCCATGCAAGAGGGTATTGCTGAACCAGAAACTCAGGTACGCGAGGGGAGATCAAAACTAGTTGCTTCTTATAAAACAATTTTTAATAAACTTTCAGAAAATTATTTTATATATTTCTATAAACCAGGAAGAGTTTCTTCGGCAACATAAAGCAATGTTGTATCTATGGGACGTAACAGACGACGGCTTTGCGGAGAAATTCAGACAAATCAATGAGGCGATTCATAAGTTAACGGTAATTGCAGTGCCGTGCAGTTGAATTTCAACGAAAAGTGTATATTTTTGAAGCTTTTTCTTGTAAATTAGCGAGGGTGGTCTCTAAATAAAATAGCTGCCGGCATTACTGCGGTTGTTGTGTTGGAATGTTTTAGAATGGCTTTAGATAAAAAAGTTCTCTCTGAAGTGGTTTGAATACAATCATTTAGTGTTGAGTTCTGAATGCACAGTTTCGACGTTATCTAATCTGAAAGCATACGATCCAACTAACGACCAATCGACTAAATGTGTCTTTAAAATTTGTCATTTCAAACTAACGATTGTGTGGCAGTTCTGAATGCACAGTTTCGACGTTATCTAATCTGAAAGCATACGATCCAACTAACGACCAATCGACTAAATGTGTCTTTAAAATTTGTCATTTCAAACTAACGATTGTGTGGCAGTTCTGAATGCACAGTTTCGACGTTATCTAATCTGAAAGCATACGATCCAACTAACGACCAATCGACTAAATGTGTCTTTAAAATTTGTCATTTCAAACTAACGATTGTGTGGCAGTTCTGAATGCACAGTTTCGACGTTATCTAATCTGAAAGCATACGATCCAACTAACGACCAATCGACTAAATGTGTCTTTAAAATTTGTCATTTCAAACTAACGATTGTGTGGCAGTTCTGAATGCACAGTTTCGACGTTATCTAATCTGAAAGCATACGATCCAACTAACGACCAATCGACTAAATGTGTCTTTAAAATTTGTCATTTCAAACTAACGATTGTGTGGCAGTTCTGAATACACAGTTTCGACGTTATCTAATCTGAAAGCATACGATCCAACTAACGACCAATCGACTAAATGTGTCTTTAAAATTTGTCATTTCAAACTAACGATTGTGTGGCAGTTCTGAATGCACAGTTTCGACGTTATCTAATCTGAAAGCATACGATCTAACTAACGACCAATCGACTAAATGTGTCTTTAAAATTTGTCATTTCAAACTAACGATTGTGTGGCAGTTCTGAATGCACAGTTTCGACGTTATCTAATCTGAAAGCATACGATCCAACTAACGACCAATCGACTAAATGTGTCTTTAAAATTTTCAAAAACTAACGATTGTGTGGCATATGGGACTCGCAAAATCGTTTCTAACAACACCGTTTTGATTTGAAGTTTTCCTTACCACTTCAGCACTTGTAGCTCAGTGTAAACTGCAAAAATTTTCGTGCAATTTTAAGTAATGTTTTAAATTGTAAATTAAGTTCATCAATTTTAAAATTTGAGCTGCTCTTTTCGCGTACCCCTTAATCGATACTTATCTAATTTCTAGTACAAAACGCTTTTGTATCTTTTGCTAACTCTAGGAAGCGTCGGTGGATACACCGGTTGGCGATTTTGACAAGGATGATATCCAGTCGGAAATGGAGCTTAGGATCGCATCACCAGTGCCAATCACGATTAAGGTAATCGGTTATAGTTGCAGTTTTATTTGTATATGTGGCCTCTCCGCCGCGCCAACGCTATACCTGGGAGTCTCAACTTGGAGCAATCAGACAATGCCTCTGGTGATGTAATCATAGTTTGGGGAATTTTGCATTTTGTGGTGTGGTATTGCCTTGACAACTTGCATGTCGTCTTGTAAGTTGTATTAGTGTAGTGTTTGTGCACTCTGAAAACAGGCTTTTCCAGCAGATTGTGGTTACTTGATCTAACTCCGCATTTTGTTGCTGACATGCAAAACTGAATCAAGTAATAGTACTGCATTATCGGGCTGATTAGCGTTGAACAAGTTACCGTCGCGGACTAATAACAATGAGTTGGGGACTGAACGTCTGGCATGAACTCAGAATTTTGCTCAAAATTTGGACGTAATTTGTAATACAAATTGTTGCAAATCAGGATGCTTGGTTTACTAAATTTCCAGCCATGTATTTTCCAAGTCGCATTCTTTGTCGCGGTGAAGGTAACACTTTAATATTTGCCAATATTCAAGTAATCCGTTCAAAAAATAACAGAAATTTGAAAACAATTGCGCATAAAGTTCATAATGTGAACAGACGTCTAAAGCACAGTTATTGCTCAAGTTTTTGAACACAATTTTATCTCTAATTTGTAATGGAAAAATATCGGAATTGCGATGTTTCAAATTTGGGATCAAATCTTGACCTAAAATTAGAGCCAAAAAGTGGAACTTGTGAACGCAGCTTTGGTTTCTGTTGCATTTCGACTGTTTTAGTATATTTTTGATGTGCGAGGGATCGCTTGACAAACTAGGATTAATATTAAGAGACAAGTTACAAACCTTTTAAACGATGAATCAACGTTCACACCGGTGGAAACATAGGTAATATTTTTCAGCCGAAGCTTATTTTTTTACGATATAGTTTTACGTGAAAGTGGAACATAGTGGAAGACACTATCAGAAGTTGGAATATGGCGTCGTATATGTATAAACCTTCGCAAAGTTGTTAGTTTTGTGTGGCGGCTGAAATAAAATACCTCCTTATTCTTGCCTGAAGGAACATAGACAATAGTTTGATGCAGTAGTTAACGATGTTTTGTAGCAAAAAGATTTTTCGTATGGAACACGCTATTTTTTCAGATTTTTGTTCAGTTTATTACCCTCTTCCTTGTTTATCGTAACCACAACATAAGTTCAGCGATGCGTTTTAGAGCTTGACGGTTCAGTCGAACCAGTTGAAGCAGTCGCCGGTTCCAGCTGCTGCAAATGACCCCTCGACTTCGTCGATACTTGTAAGTCCGACCGCACAAGAAGGCATTGCTGAACGCGCGAAACAGGTAAAGCATCCAAACGACAGTGACCGAATAGGATTATGAACTTTAAAGCGAATGTAAAAAAAATGCTCCAATTGCGGGTTCATGTTTGAACCCATGGATCTATTTCTGAAGATATTAACCTGTCTTATTTTGATATTGACTAACTGTTTATAGTTACCTTTCGATAATATTACCTGATTTTAGGTTGTTATTTTTTGCCAACAACACGTCCTCTCCACAGACTTTTTAAATTTAGGGGGACTTCTATGTTCATTTTTTAACAAAGTTTTAAAAATTGTATGAGGAATAGTTCTGTTTTACAAAACTTATGCCACATTCGTATTCGCAGGTGCTTGTATTAAGACACACGTATCGTTTACACCAGAATCTAGTATTAATTTGTTATTCATTTTAACAAAAGTATACCAAATACCGGTGCGCACGGCAGGTGTTGAAGTCGTAGTTGTAGAGGCTGTTGTTCGAATTGAACCCACAGATCCCGAGCATCCCGGTTTTAATCAGCTAACATAAATTAGCAGCCAATTCTCTCAAAATTAATGGGCACAACGCAGTGTGCTTCAGTGAAAGTAAACTTTTATTAGTGTTACAGAGACATCATTTAAGTCGAAATTTAGATATCGGTTTTTGGATATTCTATGTTTTAGCGGAATTTGAAAGTTGTTGGTCCTAAGGTGCGTAGCTCAATTATTTTAGCAAAATACGCAGGAAAAATTAAACAGACTACGGCGTATTCTGCATTGCTTCATCTCTACAAAAAATTGACATAAAATTATACTCCTAATTCTAGTAAACTTGACTTTTCGCCCATGTGCTTTAACTCAAATGTTAAAAATATCAACTTTATTCGCGGCTGTAGTTACGTATTAATTTCCTAGTCAATCAATCCCGCTTATTCATGGCTTTTTCAATTTTGCCAATTTTAGGAAGCATCTGTGCTTAGTCGTATCGGCGACCTTCGCAAGGACGGGATGTGGTCGGCACGTCGGCTGCCCAAGTGTGTCGATCCGGTCCGGGCCAAAACGCATTGGGACTATTTGCTCGAGGAAATGCAGTGGATGGCGGTGGATTTTGCCCAAGAAAAGCGCTGGAAACGGGCTGCTGCCAAACGGGTTCGTAATCGGATTACCATAACGTGTGGATAGTGTAGTAATTGCTTATCGTAAAATGCATATTTGGAGCTGTATGTGTTACAAACTGCGACAGGACAAGTGTTTCTGCGTCCAGTACAACAAGTTTCATAGCGTTCGATGTTTTTGCAAGAGCGGCAGCTGGAGATTATGCTATATTGCTCTTATTCGGATCCGTTTTTATAATACGTTTGGCCAGTGGGTGCATACACCTGCGCATTTGATAGGGAGTGTTCCCTCGATTCAGTTTTAAAATTATGTTTACGCAGCGTGGCGGGTGTTCAGTGCCGTCCCAAGCTCTTCGAAAGTAAAGGGATCATATTGATATTGGTATAACTCTGTCAGATAAATGGTTCACGTTTGTCAGTAGAAAGTCTCCCTTTCCACCGCTCTTGCGACGCCCCGTCGGGTCTATTATTGACATGGCACTTTTGGTATTGTTGTATAAGTTTTGGTCATACAAACAACATCATTGTCATAGTGTGGGTTCTCTGTTTTTGTTTAAGAACCAAATAGTATCGAGTTGGTGTGCTTCGTTACGTTTTACCGTCTCTGAGCGCGGATGGTGGCAGATAGAATGATAACTTGTTGTTCAGCAGTTGTTATTTCTTGGGAGCTACTGTTTTTACATCAACTCGGTCTAATTCACAAAATGTCGACAAGTCGCCAAGTGTGATGTATTTTTCGCATACAATATTATCATCATTGATTTTGTGGGACTGTTTTACACGTGTTACACGAAAAATGTTGAAAGTTGTGTTGCATTTTATATGTTTACAATTGCGGAAACAATGTTCTAAAGCATAATGCGGGTAAGACAATAAATCGGATCGAATCCCAACATGTCACGAAAAGAAAGTTTATTGGCTCCTAGCGTTTTGTAGACATCTTTTTTTAAAGTTTCTCTGGACTTGCATAGACTTAAATTTTATCTCATATCTATGCCAACTAAACTGGGGCAAGAGGGTGTAACTGAAACGATGGATAATAGTGATGCAGACGGGTATGATTGGTGGATCACCTACAAGAACGCGTACACGGTGTGATTCTGTAAACGCTAGACAGATGCAATGGCTGTAAAGAAAGTAGTAGTTTTTGAAAAAACAGATCTCAATATCATCAAAATTCTTAGGTTAGTTGTTAGATAACTACTCAACTATATTACGATTACAGGAATGGGTTTGATGGGAAGGTAGCTTCAATTCATTCAGCGCGGCTGAATACGTAAGACCAATAACCCACTCATGTCACACTGCATTACTCTGTGGAATGGTTATTTTTTTGTGTTTTTCTTAGTGACCTAAATTAAAAACACAACATTTAGCACACCGGAACTGTTCAATTAAAAAACTACAAAAACAAAAATTTTTTAGCTGAATGCTTATAAGCTGACCATTTTTATAACTGTGATACATCTGCACTGATCATGAATGTGCCACCATTCTAGTTATTCCAGGTAGCAATATATTATCATGGCTTGGCCTTCCCTGTGACGTTAAAACAGGGTATTTGGATATTTGCGGGTTAATTAAAAACACATGTAAATTTCAAAAAACACACATTTTAGCACAGCATCAATTTTGAAAAAAACCCTGCTCTGTGGGCTGACGCGGTCCATTTTTTCCATCAGCTGTCTCATTTTTCGAGAGGGGATAAGTTTCCTACTTTTGTTCTCTCTTCACTCCATCTTTGTTTCCTGTCCTCCGCAACTTTTGTCCAGCGGTTCTAACTTGTTAACTCCTCAACTTCCGTTCTGTCGACCCGTATTGTTTATTCCAAAATTCCAATCAAAAACGAAAATATGTTCTTGGTTTCGATTTGGAACGTAACTTGATGTGTGGCGTGACTTCACATTCTAGTTTATTGGCTTATCGAGAACTCTTGATAAGTAAGCGGATTTCTCACAAGAGCAAATATTTCTTTGCGGTTTGCGATCGCCGATTCTTAACTCAGACAACATTTTACGACGAACGTTTGCGTTATAGCATTGTTGTATTTCAGCTGGCATTATTCGCGATCAAGGCCAAGCGGCGTGACGTGGAGGAACGCGAAAGACGCGACGAGCAAGAACAGGAACGAGAGTGGCGACGAATTGCTTCGACGATCGCGCGCGAAGTCTGTGTCTTTTGGCGAAATTTGGAAAAGGTAAGTCCGATGGAAATTGAAGGACTAGACAGACAGACATTGGCCAATATTTCGTGAGGTATAATGAAGCTGGATTTGTGCACCATTGATCGGTTGAAACGACATAGTACAAAATATTTTGAGATATGTGTTAGTGTTGCATGTAAACGTCAGAGATTGAGTTTGTGCTTTCTGGAACGGTATTTGTGCTAAACCTATTCGCTTGCCGCATACGAGATTCCTCACGACATAGATCGAAAATATCCAGCTGTGCTTAAGCCGGTTATATTGACAAATTTTATGGAGTTCCTCCGTCCCGAATCCGATATGTACCGCTATATCCGTCGGTACTGCAATTTCGTGTAACTCGTATAGTCATAAATCACTTTTACATCGCGGTAGTCTAGTCATAAGGTTGATACCACATAAAGCTTGACGTGTCAAAAATGTATAGGCGTGAAGTATCGTCGAATTTAGGTCTCGCCGTATTGATGCACCAATTCACATGTTATTAGTTGCAGATTTGATTGTACGTCTTATTCTTACAATTTTGGTTCGTGGTTTCGCCGAAAAGGAATTGTGTATTGTTGAACAGTGTGATTGTTGCTATTGTTCTTGCGTGTCACCAGACAATCGTTCTGGTTGTCACTTTGACATCATTTTTCAGGTTGTCGAATTTAAACGCAAAACCTTGTTAGAAGAACGCCGTCGCAAAGCGCTGGACTCTCATTTGGACTTCATTGTCGGTCAGACGGAGAAATTCAGCTCGTGGGTACAAGAAGGGCTTGCGGGTTCCACTGCGGCTAGTGCCTCGGGTCGCACATCGTCTACGCCCGTCGGCTCAGTGACGCGGACCTCATCGACTGGGTCACGGATGGCTAATGATTCGGACGGTATGGGCAACACTTATGATTAGCTCATTGTCTTAATAGTAATAGATTAGATATTGTTAATCTTGTCTGGCACCGAGGAGCCGCTTTACAAATCTCACAATGTTCGTCTCCCACTTACCAGTAAACTACCCATGTTCAACTAAATACAATATTTAATAATGTCTAAATGTATGATTTCTGTATGTTAAATATTTTTATACATTAATTACTGCTGCATTTAATCTAATACAGCTTTTTATTGAACAAAACATTTATATGGATGTTATAAGTATCAGTAAATAAATATGTAGCATATAGAACAAAATTTGCCACCCCCCCCCCCCCCCCCAACTTTGAAATTTACCCCGAGAATGAACATAGGGACCTCAAAGTTGTCCACTCCTTTGGAAAGGCTGTGGACTCACCAGTTTTTAGCAACTCGAAATTCAGTTCTCGTACTAAATACAACCGGAAAGTGTCATATCTCGGGAGCATGGAAACAGAAAAAGTCGTAATGCCGTGATTTTGACTATTTCCGAGAACAACATCTGTCCCGAGTGCCAGGTTGTCTACCTATCAATAGCATCGTATATTAGCTACGTCAATTTCAGGTGACTTCGATGACATGTTGGGGAGCGAAGGAGAGGACGACGAGACAACGATTGCAAAGGCGGATCGTGCTGTGGTGGCGCAGGAACAAGCAGCTGAGCTCGAAGCTCTTCAAAAAGAGTCCGAAATGGATATCGATGATCTGCTGTCGATGTTACCACCGGGTTACGTTGAAAACTATCAGATTTCTCAGACTTCCGGGTTGTCATCGAAACGCAGACAGTGGCCTGAAGCAAAAGAGACTGATGGAGACAGGGTATCACCTTCACCGGATGACGAAGAGGTGAACTGTTATTGTGATTAGCAGGAATATTGTGAGAACAGCTTGTGTTGGCAAAGAGAAAATATTCGTGCACGTAGACGGTGTTATTACTGTTTCTTATGTTACAACGGTAAAAAGCTTCCGATCGCTCTCACTGAATTTGCTGTGTTTGGAATCAGGGTTAAAAATAATTAGGATACCCCGTCCGGCATATACGACTACTTTTGCACCTTTATCTAAACTACTGTGATTAACCGCAGTGTCTGAATTCGGTTCTGCGTTTTTCGATCATATTGTGTCTCTGAAACTTTTTAGCATTACAAATTTTAGAGCAAGGATGGCAGCGATAGTGCTGACAGCAACGATGAAAATAGCGGAGCGCAGCAAAAAGGAGAAACGGAAGATAACGTGGAACGCCGGCACGACCTGGATAAGGATAAAGAAAATGGGTCTGCCGTGACAGTTGCGGAAGAGGATGGTGATGAAAGCCTGACGATCAAGGTAAATTTGTGTTGTATTAATTAAGTTTCAGTTTCTTCTCATCGAAATGACACAGGAGACTTGCGATTTGTCAGTTTTGAATTTTCGCTACCAGCTCAGTACACGTGCAGTATCATGCTTTAAATTGTTAAAACTGCACTTTCTTGCAGTAGCACATGTTCCTGTCCAAATTTTTCCGTCATTGCATTCTGTTTTAGTAAGCTAGTAACTCGCAAGAGCGAGCGTGGTTTCATCAGGTGGTCATTTTGGAAATCACCTTGCAACAGGCTTTATGTTTGATGTATATACTACAGTAAAACCTCTATAACCGTGAACCTAATGTAAACACTAAAATCTCTACGACCTCAAAGTCATCGCAAGCAACTGAAAATACACGAAGTAGTCGAGCTAGTCTCTAGATAACTAAACCGCTGTATCTAGAACCATAGAATATTCTTCATACATTATAACCAAAATACTGAAGTCAGATTATATTCTGACAATCGGGTTCATTGAGGCTAAACCCTGAAAACATCCGAAAAGGTTTGAAATAGTCATGCTGAACTTTAGATAGCCAAACTATCGTATTCAGCGTACCTTAGACCCTATACAGGCCAGTCGTGATGCCGCAAGCAATAAATAACCAAACAATGAAAACTCACTATATTTTGGTAATCGGTTTCGTCGACCATAAAATCCTTGAAACCCTATGAAAACGTGTAATCAGAGCGTAGTGAAACGTAGTGGAGGTTGTGTGTTGCAGGGGTGAAATATTTTAAATTCCTTCTCTGTGTGTGATCGGTCATAACTCGGGAACCACTTAACCGATTTTCATGATCTGGGGCTCATTCGAGCTGGCATAGGTGATTTACCGTGTACATTCCTGAGCGTTTTTAATCGGGGTCTGGGTCGTGGGTGGGTTTTTGCCCCATTTAAGGTTGCCCCATTTGTTTATCTTAACTTTCGAATTTTTTTATCTGGTTGGTTTTACTTCTTAGTGAAACGCTAAATTATTGATCTCTGTAGCCAATGCCTGTTTTGTTTTATGATTAAGGCTCCGGTTCAAGAGTTATGGGCTTTGAGGTATGGTGCCCATTTTATTTGGTTGGTTTTATTTCATAGTAAAATGATAAATGCCGATACCTATTTTTTTTGTTTCTCGATTAAGGCTCTGGTTCATGGGGTTTGAAGTATGGCACCCCCGTGGTTCCTCCACCCAAAATTCGAAAATTTGTTCTCTCGTCCTGTGCGGCTGAAAACTTTCATTTGGTGGTTTTCGGGAATAGAAAACTTATTGCCGGTGTTGGTTTTTGCTCTTATGGGTACAGGGGCATGGCGCCGCCATGGTTCATCGACCCAAAATTCCAATATTATTGTGACGTCATGGGAAACTTATTGCCGGTGTTAGTATTCGAATTAAAACTAAATCCACATTTTATTTTTCCAGAGATAACTAATTTTGTGCTGGATTAGACCTAAAACCTGTTAAAATTTTGCAAAAACTGAGCGACCATAGGTATTTTTCATAAGTTTATCAAATTCTAGGAGGTCTCGCCAAAACACTGCGACGATTCGCAGAATGCCGCAACGAAAGCGTGGACGACGGTGGCGTTTCACTGTCTCAAAGCGCCGCAGAGCAAGCAATTGATTTCTTTGTTAATTTCTAGAAGGTCTCGCCAAAACAGTCGGACGATTTACAGAATGAGGAGGTGAAAGAGATCGGAGACGTCAGCGTTTCGCCGTCTCAAAGTGCCGCAGAGCAAGCATTTGATTTCTTTGTTAAATTCTAGGGGATCTCGCCAAAAGAGCACGGTAATTCGCGGCATAAGGCGACGAAAGAGATCGGAGATGTCACCGTTTCGCCGTCTCATAGCGTCCCAGAAGAAGCAATTGATTTCAGCAAACTTCAGGTTAGTGATGTACAAATCTAGATTTCGGTTTGTTATGCGAGGAGTTATTCAAACGGAACGAGTGAAGGCAGTGGACCTTCCACTGAGTGCGCTAGGGGAAAATCGTGAAATTTTTTCTCGCTGTTATTCATAACTCACTTTCGGGTATATGGATTAAGATAAACTTTTTGTGATAGCAGAAGTTATTCTTGTATGCCCTTTAGCTGAACGCAAATAGCTCGAACACCATCTTCCTGGTCAATATGCCAAAAAAACAGGTTTTAGGGGTTCTTTGCCAAACCTGGCTATAAGGGTATTAGTGTTCGCAGCCCATATCTCACGACCTAGGTATCGCATCAAAAAACCCTTCGACTACCGCAGAATCATATTATCGAGATCAACGTAGTTGAAGATCACGTTTCTTCGGCCCACTGCTTTTCTGGGAATATGGTTCGTCCTCCCTTTGCCACAAATATCGATTTTTCAAATACTGGCATGTTTTTGCTTGTTTTTATTTTAGAACGAGTGTTGATTAGGTTACCAATACGGTGGATACTATGGTTTTGTTGTCTAGAATTCAACTACACTTTATTTTTATGGAGTAAAGGGTTTTACGGTCGATTTTTCATATTTCAAAAATGCACTCTTTTTCATTTGTTTTGCTATGTTTTGCCTGTGGGGCATTAGGAATGGCCGGGTATAAGTTTTCAGAGAGCTAAACACGACGATTTGGTTATCTAAAGTCCAGCACACGCATTTCATACCTTTTCATAGGTTTTGGAAGGGCGTAGGTCAATTAACTAGATTTCCAGTATATAGTCTGTCTTGGTATTGCACATAAGTTTTTGGTGTGCTGAATACGATGGCTCGGTTATCTAGAGACCAGCACATATAATTCATGCTTTGCCAGTTGTTTTGGATGGGTATTAGTTAATGAAGTTTTAGGATTTTCAGTGTGTTCCAGTGTTGGTAGTATATACATCAAACACAGCCTGCTACAGATGATTACTCAAATTGATAACTTATACATGAAACCACGTTCGCTGCGTTTCAATCTGGCGACGAGTTGGAGCTTGTGTATTGATAGTAAGTTGTATGTTTTTAGCTGAGAGGGTTTGATGCGACCTATAAAGACGGGTAAATATTTTATATTTATAGCTGTTGTATTTGAAGCTCTTTTGCTGTTCAGGTAAACGTTATTTTTTCAATACTATTGCTAGTGTCTTGTCCCGCGACGGAAGAAGTAGTGCTGCGCAGGCCAAATACGCGTACTGTGGTGTGTAGCTCGGCAATTTTGACACACATTTTGTTTAAATAACTTTTGATCATATGTGCTGACCATATCTAGAATGCTCACAGTACCGGGGTTGAGGAAGGGTCCTACAAACAGCTCAGGTTGGGACCCAAAATTAAGGGTCGTATGTAAATTTATTCACTCTGTTACCTCATTCGAAAACGGCCGTCCACATCGCTGAAGACAGCTTGAATTCAAATTTTAAGGAGTCACCGCGCTACCAACGTAGTTGCCTTTTGGTAATCTTACGTCGAAAAATTTTTTTGTCAAATTTACATTGTCATCACTGCATTTTTCGTCATTGATATTACATCAATATACTGAGATACAAATCCCATATTGCATACCAGACTATAACTAAATAAGCAGTAGCGGTTTCCAGCATGCGACATATTGGTAGAACGATTTATATCAAATTTTTCATTGTGAATGTAAATTTATGCAGTTTGTTTATACATTATGATCATCATTTCTGTAACTGTGTGAAAGTCACAATAAGGAGTTCGTAGTTCATGATTCGTTTCGACTTGCCCAGGTTTACCTATGTAACTCTAGCTCTGTGACTGTGTTTATTAATTTGTACCGTTTTTCTGTTTTTATTCATTTTAGTCAGAAAACAGCGACGAACGTGAAAAAGAGCTGGATCATATCGCTGAAGCTGCGGAGAAGTTCCAGCCAACTGGACATACGCTACAGACAACTAATGCGAGTTCTTAGCTTGGGACGATATCGTAATAGCGTTAATCACGGATATAAATTGAGTGGTTTTAGATGCTGTTGGTAAAGGACAAATACTTTGTTGTAAATGTCCTTCCGCGTTTGTTTACAGTGATTCCAATATTTAGGATTTGTTGCTGACCTCTGAAGTTTAAATGAGCCTAGTTGCTGGGAAAGCGTTCAGATTTTTCTTTATATTTATTTCTGTTGAAGGCATTGCTTCGTCAAGGTGTAATCACATTTTTGGACATGTCTCCGGGATATGAAATTCAGTATCGGTGTCGTCGATACTGGTACCGGTGAACTAATTAGTCCGTCATCTGCATAGATTAAATTTATGTTATAAAACAGGTTTTGGGTACTCAATTTCCTGAATTAAAATGCCATAATTAAAGCTTTGTAAAAAAGACGTTGTAAATTTCGAATCAACGCACGTCTGAACAATCATGACTCATGTTTCGCCCACAGAGCTCTCCTCACTACATTTTTGTTTTGTGACATGTGGCTACCAAAAGTCATTTGTGAACGAAATTCTGTTCAATCATGAAGATTTATCACAGGCTATATTTGTTGTGATTGCTCTAGTGCCTTTTTACGTTAAAAAATTAGTGGTCTACCATTATACATCGAACACTATTTTGTAGGTTGTGACGAAAGTTCCGTTTTTGCTCAAACACCAGCTCCGCGAGTATCAACACGTCGGTCTGGACTGGCTGGTCGCGCTGCAAGAGCGTTGCCTCAACGGAATCCTGGCTGACGAAATGGGTCTTGGGAAAACGATTCAGACGATCGCGTTGCTCGCCTATATGGCGTGCGAAAGAGGTTAGTTCTTCCACAAGTCGACACTCGGATTGTCGACGACGCTACATCTGTCCCTGCTCTCGATAGAGGAAAAGTGTATTCATTTTCTGGCCTCTATACAGTGGGCTGTGGTATTCCGTACTTTCCAAACCCCTCAATCTCGTCATATTTTCTCCATGACGTTCTTCGACCGTCCGCCCGACCCACCTATGTGCAGCTAAATGTATGATTTTTTAAACTCTCCAAGTTTCTATTTTTGTAAGCTAAATATTTTTAAACATCAATTATTTAGCGTATAGGGCAAAATTTTTCCCAGCCCGCACTTTTGAAATTTTCCTAGCGAATGAACATGGGGTCTCAGGATAGAAGCCGCCTTTAGTCCGACTTTTCGAAAGGCTGTGAACAGTTGAGACTTTTCTTATCACATCATAGTTTCTTAGAAGATAAAATGTTTTTATGGTGCTTTGCAAACGGAAACAATATTTTGCGATATTGCTTATTTTAGACGTGTCCTTTCAAGCATATCAGCATTTGTCAAGTTCCGCATCGTATTATCTCGCTACGCAAGCCGCTGATAATTTGGCAGGAAGCATGCACGGGGCGCATCGTATTATCTCGCTACGCAAGCCGCTGATAATTTGGCAGGAAGCATGCACGGGGAGAGTTCGGTTAGGATTATTTGTAGCCGGATTCTGAAAGGGAGAATGAAATGGGGCACCCACAGTTCATCCGGAATTTTTTAGACTATATTTTTCGAGTAGAAGCAATGGGATAATGAACTGGCGGAGCATAACATTTAGCCAGATGGAATCGAAAATCTTTGAAAAATGCCAGTGGGCACCCTTATCGTGACTCAGTTTATTATAGATATAATAGGTATGCCACTAACTATTATTCTACCGGTTGTGTGTGCCGTTTGCTCTCGCCTAAGAATACGATAAAACATTTTTTGAGAAATTTTGACACATTGTTCCTATGCGGAGGTAATTTGTAACGTGTTGTGATGCTGTTAAGCTTTAAATTTTGGTCTCAGGGTATGCTGTTACTTTCATTACTTTGCATTTTTTGGTAACTAGTACAGGCATTCTTTTGTTCAACAAGTAGATGACAGGCCTTGATGGTCTCTGTGAAATCTTAACCTGCTGTTGCAGATGGCAGTTTTTTCTCGCAAGTAACTTAACATTTTTACCGCTATATTTTGTTTCAGAAATTTGGGGTCAGCATCTCATTGTCGTTCCAACGTCAGTAATGCTGAATTGGGAAATGGAGTTTAAAAAATGGGCCCCAGCTTTCAAAATCCTGACTTACTATGGATCACCGAAGGAACGAGCGATGAAGCGACGGGTTAGTTGGAAACGTCTTTTTTGGTAAAATATAACTGGGATTTGTTTACGCAAGAGTAAACGTAAGGTGTATCGCCAACCATCTTTTTTGACACCATGTACAAAACGTTAGAGAACAAAACTAGGATTTCAATAGCCGTATAGAATCTCTACACTATTTTTGTTCCATAACACCGTTAACTAATGCAATTCGGTCCTTGTGCTTAAACACCAATGTGTTCGCGAATATTTTGAAATTATAATGTATTAAATATGAAATGATCGAATTTCTGTTCTTTTATACAAAAACGAAATTTGTGTTCAGTGAACAACGGAATGGCATTTGCTTTTGACTAAAGAGGATGGTAGGCGGCGCAGCTTAAGTTTACTCATACATTAAAGTTTTTGTCCAGTTACTTAACCTGTTTTGCTTATACCTTATTATTGAACAGTATTTAAGGCGACGCTTAGTTAATAAATGGTAAAGTGTGTTTTGTGAGAAAACTAAAGCTTTCGCCCCAAATAACTACACAAGTATTCGCACGGGTTGCTTGAGAATATTCATTTGTGTTTTAGGGTTGGACGAATCCGAACGCGTTCCACGTCTGCATTACATCGTACAAGTTGGTCCTTCAAGATCATCGGTGTTTCCGGTCAAAGAAATGGTCTTATTTCGTTCTCGACGAGGTGAGTCATGTTTTCAAGTCCGTCAAGTGTGATTAGCGAGATGTTTCATCGAAATGTACTTCGCCGGTTGCAGCAAAGTCTCGCTTCTGGCACGAAAATTTGTAGGCCGCATTCAGCGTTCAAGTTGTATCGATTTACCACGGAATCAGGTTTCCAATAAATTTGTCGTTAGTTTACGGGGCGGAATAATACAATTTAGAAGCCGAAGGATTTCATAATTGTTGTTTTTATTTAAGTAGAATGGTTGATGAATTTTTTGTCGCAAGGCGTAACAATATAAGATCAAAAAATTTTATTTCCAAACATGGGTTTTAAATCTATTTATAGGCGCAGCACATAAAGAATTTCAAATCGCAGCGGTGGCAAATGTTGCTCAATTTCAACGCCGAGCATCGCCTGTTGCTCACCGGTACCCCGCTGCAAAACAACCTTATCGAGCTGTGGTCGCTCATGCATTTTCTAATGCCGCAGGTGTTTGCATCGCATCGCGATTTCCGGGAATGGTTTGCAAATCCGCTAACCGGAATGATCGAAGGATCGAAAGAGTATAACGACGGATTGGTTCGACGTTTGCACAAAGTAAGTTTAGCTCACGGACGAAGTGCAAGTTTTTTCTTGAATCGCTTGCGAATCCGCTAACTGCAATGATCGAAGGATTGAAGGAGTATAACGACGGATTGGTTCGGCGTTTGCACAAAGTAAGTTTGCTCATGGACGAAGTGCATGGTTCGGGTTCGTGATAGAACAAATGTCTTTTTGGCAATGTTATTCATATTTTTTCTGTATATTCCTGATATATTATTGACGAATATCAGTAATGATACGTATATTATGGCGAGATGCCTACTACTACTGAAATTTTGGAAAGGTCCAACTAGTACGTTTCATGCGAAGTACGACTTCTTTAGTGTAGTCAAAACGACAAGCTACAGGTCTAAGTCCAAGTTGGAAGGTATTACTCTAAAGGTCTCAGTGGCTGCACCTTGGCTAATAGAGTTGAGATACAGACAGAGTTTCAGGCTCGGCTCTTCGTGAACCATGTACGGCTCGCTTGGCTTGGCTCTTACGATGAAAATCCAGGCTCGGCTCTTACGCTCCTAATAATAAATTTTAATAAAACAATAACAAATGACATAGATATAACGACTTTTGTGCCTTTTAAGAGCCCATCTGATATTATCTCGAATGTTAATCTTGCTATCTCACCGTTGTACTACAGATCAGTTACAATTTGTTAAGAGCCGACCATAGTGTTTTAGAGATACACTAGGCTCAGTTCTCGCAAACATATCTTTCGCCCTGACCCGGCTCTTCAGACATAGCAGGTTCGGCACTAGAACCGAAATACTCACATGTACTGGCTAATAATTCGCTCATCACTGTTTAACAGTAAATATTTGATTGACGATTATTATTTTTGCAATTTCAGGTTCTTCGACCGTTTTTACTTCGTCGCCTAAAAGCCGATGTCGAAAAACAGTTGCCCAAAAAGAGCGAACACGTTGTGATGTGTCCATTGTCGAGGCGGCAGCGCTTTCTTTACGACGATTTCATGTCGCGGCGAAGGTAGGGAGAGGTCCTTCTGTTTTGCATAAAAATTGCGTTTTTATTTGATATAGTAAATAATAAGCATTGTAACTTAATGACATGTTTTGCAACAAATAAAAGGTGGGATTGGTACATCGCATTTTATACAACTCCAAAACATGTTGCATCTAGAAAATTTTTTCCACTACTACGCCGAAGATTTCAATTTTTGGTACAAACAATAATCATTCAGTTACAATGTTCTCTTTTTCAGACACGAGGTATTTACTTTTCAGATGCCGGGGATCGTTCTCGCATTATAAATTTTTCGAAAATTGCCAATTTTGAGAATTTTGTAATAACTAGTCTGTCGTCGCGCAAGGTTTTTACACCTCTGACTAGGGCTCAGAGACCCAAGGTCAGCTCTAACCTATAATCAAGGGGGTGTCTGCCATAACTATTGGTCGCGGTCATGCAAATTTCCAAATTTTTTTAAAAAATTGGACTAAATTTTAGCAAAAATTAAGGTGTGGAGAAGCAATATTTATGGTGGTCAAAAATGAAAGTTTTATGGGTCAGAGAAGGGATAGTTGTCCCTTACGTGTCACAGAGGGCCTGCGACTTGTTTACCCTCCATCCCATATTATAAAATTCCGGCAAATTTTCTATTCTGAAAACTTGGGTTGCTTGAACCTGCAACGATGCTACGAATTAATGTTATTGTGGGATAAAAGTTTAAGTTGAATTGATATTGGGCGGTCAAAGCAGGAAGGAATTTCAATTCTTTTATGTATTAATTGCGCCGACACGATCACACTAATTAATAATATTTATATGTCTGAATTCCACCTTTCGCCCTGTGAAACGCGATTTCTTCGCTGATCCATTTACCCTACCACGACATTTTTTGCAGTGTAGCTGCCTAGCTGGTATAGGAATTGAACCAAACAGGCGTCAATATAAGCCATGTGCAGGATTTTCTACCTATGACCCACAGTTTGGGTCCTCAACTTTGGTTGGGGTCGATGATGTGGGACACCGCTGGAACGCGGGCTGCCAGTGGCAGCACTGCAACATAAGTGTCATTGATTCTTAACAACTTATCGTGTTTGATAACGTACATTTGTTGCTGTCTTTAGCGTTCGCGACGATCTGGCCTCGGGTTCGATTCTATCGGTGATCAACATCCTGATGCAACTGCGCAAGGTGTGCAACCATCCGAATTTATTCGAACACCGGACTGTGATGTCGCCGTTTGTGATAACGGGACCCTCCGGTGCTGCGGTTGTATATCGTACCCCGTCGCTGGTTACTGGATTGCAATACGATCGCGAATGGATGGTGAGCTTCCGGTTATCATCTGGTCTTGCGTTCTATAAACATCTTCCAATTAATTCATACGGGTATTGGTAATTAGGTTGGCAAATATGCACTGAACAGATTGGTTATGCATTAATTTACTTTATCTAGTGCATGGTTTAACAGGGTTTCTTAAGCAGCATCCACTTAAGACAAAAGTTGTGTGCCGTGAACCAGGGGCCCCGGGCCGAAACCGCGGATTTTGCCGCGGAACGTGAACTCATGTTTTCTTGGCTTTAATAAGTGGGCGCCTCCGGCTCCAAAATGAATAAAATTTCAAAAGTTAACATTTTTCATACAGCAAAATGTTTAACGTTATTAATAATCTCAGAAGCGGTGCAACACGTCTCTATTAAGGTTAAAATCAACTTTTCGTACATTTTTTACTGAAATTAATAAAGTTCTTGCCTCTTGAACGGGGTTTTGTAAATTTATATCAACTGGGAGGTTTTTTACATGACGGAAACCAAAAATTTGACCCGGATAAGCCAAAATTTTGGGAGTTGCTCCAATAGCGGGCCCCCGTTTTGTCAGGGGTAGCCGAAGTCAACCACGAGGCAGTCGTTTTTGACGGGGGGGGGCGCAATTCACACCCATAATTTGGAGAAGCCAGTATAACCTAGTGTCGACGACCTCATCAGGACTATGTCGGATTAGTTCCAAAGTGAATTCAGTATTTGGTTAAAATTGTTCGTTAAGCGGCGTGGTTCAAAATTAGCTATTATTCATTTTTGATTCAAGTGTAAATATCTCCAGAGTTCATCACTTTTTCCACATTTTTTATAAGCGGGTCACGCAGTCGAGCTTTGTCAAAAGTATTTTCAGTGCATATGCGTGCCGAAAACCACTCCTGGAGGCGCCCAGATACATAATTCGAACGGCATGAACGGCGAATTGGGTATTAAGATTAACATTTTTTTCTTTGTCTGGCAGTATGGGTTTAACGTGCATTGTGTCTAAACCGATGCGGATTGAAATTTGGTTAATACCTATTGGATTCACGTATAACTACTACCGAATTTTATCAATAATTTTTCCGCGCCGGTTTGGCGTTTCAGCGTGTCGAATGTATTCTGCATCATTTCGCTTGTATGTATGAGCGACACTCTAGCGATTTACAAAAGCCAGTCCTGGGGCCTATCAGATGTTTCGAACTTGTAATATGATAGTTTAAAGGCCGGCTTGGTGCATCCTGACAGAGTGGAAAGCAGTACTGGTCTGATGATTGTGTGCTCCTGTAACTTATTGGTGATTCATGCGAGTATTTAATAAGTATCGTAATTTGGCGCTATGAAAATTATAACAACCTTCTTGTTTCAGGTTAAGCGCTTTGGTGGCTTGATAGAACGGGAATCGGAGAGTGCGGAACTGTGTCGGCGTCGCCAGCAACTGGCTCTATCGGGTCAGCTAATAAAGGAACTTGACCGGCAGCAAAAGTGCGGAGACGACGAACCGGATTGTTATGAAGTTGTAGACCCGATTGATCCTCGTCGACCACCTGTGGTTGAAGGTTTTAGATTTGCGCCGTTGAAGGTAAGCAAGGGTGAACCATTTTTCAGTCATAAAATATGTTTTGAAATAATTTTTTATTTAAGAGATTTTTATAGAAACTTGTGTTTAGAGAAATAGGTCGTAATGGGAAATTGTTATAAGAAATTTTTTTACTTTTATTCTTTGTTTCTTTATTAAACTTATTTTATTAAAATAATCTATTTAGCCTTCGCGAAAGTGAAACATATTTGCGCAGAAATTTATGTTATATTGTTATGTCCTGTCAACCGCTTTCGATATGTTGCTTTGCTCACGTTACTATCCTGTATTAATATTGTAAATGATTAATTGAAAGCGGAACTGTGACGATGTGTTGGATTATTCTGCCTATCGATATGACATTGAGAGATGATCGTATTAGATTATACCGTGGGCGATAGAAAGTTCGGTGCTCCACGTATACAACGCTATGCCAAGAGCCAGTTAGTGTTGTCCGGTCGTATTTTCTCTGGTTCTTTTCTAGCCACCATGTTTGTTTGCTCACCGGCAGCGATCCCATCCAGTACAACGTCCGCTAAAAATGTCCGAAGTCCAAGCAAATCTTAAGGTCAAGGATCCCGAGGAACGGCTTCAATTTGTTATTCCTAGCTCAGGTAAGCCAAATGTGTTTTGCAGCTATTTACTAACTTTTTCTACAAATCGAATCCAAACGTAAGTGACACATGATAAATATAATCGGTAACCAGTTGTGGAATGTGTAAAGAAGCTGCCAAAATTTTGCATGGTATGACGTTGACGGCACTAAAACTTTCGGAATGATTATTTTTGGGCCCGATGAAATATTCGTATTCTAAATGTATTATGGCCTCATAACAGCTTCATCAGAAGTGGTCGAGCGATTTCCACGGTTTATTTCTGCATAGAGAGGTAAAACGCCATAATGTTCCTACGTCACGACACTCCACCGTAAAACAATTTGTCCGGAATTTTTTCGTTTTTTCATTAGGTCCAACTAATCCGGATCAGATAAATTATTCTTAACGATTTCCATTGTTTGGCCCATGGTGTGTGATCGAGGAACTTATTGTTAAGGTGCTTTTACGCGTCAAACTTGCTCCATTTTTGAGCAAAAACCTTGAAAATCGTGAACAAAGCTTAAGAAGAATTTTTGCCGGGGGGGCAGCCGAAAATGCCGGGGGCCCCAATCCGCCCCCCACACTTTGGACTAGCCAGGAGCTTGGCCGTATTTTCTCCTACCGCTGGCGTAAAAAAATTAAATATTCATGAACCAGTTGGAACATTGTAATGTTTCGACTTGTTTCGAAGTTTGTCGGATTTGGCAAATCGCTAGAACGCGTTTTTGTTTGTGTATAGCTACTAGTACTTGTCTTATCGCCTAATTGGCTTATTCTGGTTGTTGAATATGCAATAGAGAGAGATGTACACAGCTACATTGAGCATTATATTACAAAATGAGCCACCGAACACATCAGTCATGTTGCTTGAATAGTTGAGAAGATATACCTGATTATTGTGCTCGCAATATGCAAAATGGGAACACAAATACTATATAGGTCGAGCGGTTGCAGAGATATTTCCAGGGATTTTCGTGTATTTTAGGTATCGTGGGCCGATTTTGACGCAAATCCTGCATCATAAAAGAACAGTGTAGTTAATGTTTTATAGAAGCTTACTTGCTCTAGAAAATAAGCCTAATTTCACTCATATATCTAGACATTCTGCATTCAATTAATCCGTGAACTTTCACAATCTAGAAACTCGATTGCCGCTACATGTTTGGATCTGTATCCTACAATTTTATTTAGTCATGCTTTCCGATTCATATATTCACTTTCAGTGGCACAATATATCGACTTTGAGCAACCGATTATGGTCCAGGTCCAGACGCCGCGCGGCATTGAGCTAGTCCCGTTGTTGCTATCCGACGTTGCTGCTTCCTCGGCCAAGCAAAGTAAGTCCAGTTGCCGTTTAAGATCCTTGAGCCTATGTCCTTCAATTTGTATTTACAAGGCCAGTCGGTATATTATGCGTTTCATTAATTAGTTCCTATTAGGTTCCTATAGCATTTTTCCAATAAACAGAATAAGAATTTTCGAGCGTGTTAATAAACCTTTTCTTTTCTAGGGAGTTTCTTTTTCCTTATCCGTTCAGTGCATTTTTCGCATTAAATATGCTAATACTTTTCTAACCCCGAATTAGTTTTTTTGAATGTGAGCACAATTCTCGACTATAGGGCGTCTTTTGGGAAGATATAGTTCTACCTCAGCAGCAATTACGTAATTTCCTCAGCCTTCTAATAGCTAGGATCATCGTGGGAATGAGTTAAATTTTTCTGCCTAACTTGTTTGCAGTATTCTAGGTTCATCGGAATTTTGTTCTACCTCACCTCATCCATGGAACACCCAGAGTAGTTGCAGCGCGTAGTCAAGTTGTACATGTTTTACCGATGATGTTGCCAGAGTGTCATGGTAGATGTATGACTAGTGCCGATAAATGGTTTCTCCAAACTGCCAAAATTCCTGGGGCCCATGTTTCATTTAGGGGACTGAGGTTATTACCTTAGAAAATCGTAAACTTAGAGCGGGGTTTGGGAGGTAGGCCCCGACTTAGGTTTAGTGCAAGGCTCATGTAATGGCCTTAGCTGGCGCTAAGGCTTAGACTTAGTTTAGATTGTGAATGGCATAGCATGGATTTCACACCTGCCCCTAAAAGTTACATTGGTCCTGCTGGCATGACTTAGGCCGAGTCTCCGGTTCTGAATGGGGAGGGATTGACAGCAAGTGGAGGCGATACAGTGTTGAAACGATTAACCGCAATAATGGATCTAGAAATTGAAAGAGACCATTTATGCCATTTGTTGTCTCGCAGCGAAGAATAATGCTAATTTTAGCTGCAGAAGAAAGTACCTTGGACGCCTGAAAGAGAATGCATTTACTTTAGGTCATGGCACACCGGATCTGTTGGGACATCCTGCGTCTTCCTGCAATAATTGAAGCAGCCAGCATAGCGGCATTCCATTAATTACTGATATAGTATATCTTTTATACCTAATGTAACTCTACTTGGACGCTATGTCTGTGTTCTGTTTAGAAAAACTAACTTCTTCAGAACCTCAGCCCACCGGACTTCCGCCATCACTGCTGCTTCCACACGGCCATATTCCGATTTTACAGCTGGTGTCGTCGATTATGCCCTCACGACCGCCGACCGCTCAGCTGGTGTCGACAATGGCCGTGCCTCATGCGCAGACTAATCCAACTACCATCGCCAGTCTCCAACAAGAGTTGGGTGGTAAGATCAATTTTGTTTGGTATTGTCGCAGCACTTTGCTCCAGCCCGCGCCACGCAAACAATCGCTGTAATTCTTGACAGAAATAGCGGTAGTATTGAACGAACGTAGATCGAACCAAGGATTTTGGGTCAAAAACACGCTCTATTTCGGTAATTAGCAACGCCAGCTGTGGATACTAGCCTCTTAGTAGTTCATAGTTATATTCGCTGTTTCTTATATTTCGGTATCTGAATGAAAGTTGTGTCGCCGCTGTGTTTATTAGAGATACTCGTCAATGTCACTGACTGATCTTTGAGTTTATTCAACTATTTTTGATTGTTTTAGGCGGTGGTGGCAATAGCGCGTCAAAGTCAAGTGGTACGAGTTCGCAGCAGCATCCGCAACGTCCTTGTATCTCGTTTAGCACAACGACGGAGGTCTATAGTTATATCGCAAATAAGGAGGTGTCTTCAAAATCCAGGACATCCCGCAAGAATAAGGATGGATTGGAAGAAGATAAACAAAGCGGCAAAGGTTAGCCGGTTAGACTCTAGCTCATCGTTTATAAAGCAGAATAATAATATTTTCAAAAAATAGAAAAGAAGTATGAATTTTAGGGCGTCATCCGCGCGCTCCAACTTACGCAGACTTAGGCTCAGTCCTGGTCCCTGGGATTGCCGGTCTATTCGTTATTTGCACAACTATAGACTTGAAGCAAAATCGCTATAAGAACGAACTTTACCCAGCGGGCGTAAGTCCAGTTTAGGTTTGTACATCATGGTTATTCTTTTGTCAAAACCACGAACAGAATCGAGCGAAGATTTGCGTTCGGTTTTTCCTACCGGTATCCGCTTCTCATCGAAAAGAAATAGGGATTCTGATGTATAACTGTCTAAATATTTGTGATCAAACAGGCAATCGAAAATCCGTGTTCAAGTCTACCGTGTGGATAATAAATTGTCATCTAATTTCAAAAATGGTGTCCTCGAACGGCTGAATGTGTGTTTTGTAAATCGTCACCGCGAACATATAAAGAAAAATAAGAATTTGCTCGCAGGCGTCTGTTTTAAGATCTTGACTTGAGTTAACAAATAAACAACTTTGTCGCTTAAACAACCTGATTGGGCTCATACGTCATTTTTCATTTGGTAAAAAGTAATATCACAAATAGTTAGCAGCGATATTGCCATAATATGCGTTGTTCGATCTGTAATTACTTATAAAGTTTACAGGTGTTTTCAATTTAAAATTGTTTTGGTGATTATATTTTTTATGTTGATCTCAATTTAGGAGTTTTTCCTGAATTTCAGAAGACGACGCATTGCCTTCGAAGTCTCCTGGTCATCCATTTGAACTCGTAAGTGATTTTGCGCATCACTGGAAGTGCACATTTTGTAGCTAATTGGTTTTGTGATTTTTTTTGTAGATTTCATGCACGCGTTATTGCACTTCTTTTGAAAATTTCAAACTGCTAGCATATCGGGAAAATTGACAGCGAACGGAATCGTTTCACACTATAACCCGTTTGTTTTTTTGATGGGTCATCAGCTTACTGTCCGAGACGTCATTATATTCGTTCTTTTAAAGGTAATGCGATCATGCTCAGACGTCAACTTTAAGCTAAAATTAGACTTTCCAGGACATCAAAAATGATTTATTTAAACCTGTACCCGGAGCCATGACGTCGACATATACGATCGTTTTCTGAAATTATAACTAGCAATGGGGCCTACTGTTGCATACATAGGTGCGCCGACATGATAGCTTTAGTCCACTATCTTTCAAAAATAGTGGTTCATGATTGTTTCAGCGTACCACAAGGTCACGGTCAAAGCGTACCTCTACTCTTCTTGGTATCGAAAATTCAGACTTTTTGTATATTTTGCGGAGGACTCAAGTCTCGATTCCGAATTAAAGTCCTATCATTTAACTTATTATCCAATGATTAGGTCGTTTTGTAGCCTACGTCATAAGGAATTCAGGGGATACCTTCCAAATTTGTTTGTAATATCGGCTACCCCCTCAGAGCTTCCTTGGGGAGGGGGTGGTGGGATCTAGGTATGAGCTCTACAGTAGCCAATGAGATTACAGCAGGAGTAGTAATCGCCGGTTGCTCATATCCTTACTCTAATCTCATTGCTTATTGGTTATCTCCTAGCTAGTATCCATAAGAAATCTTGGGCAGAGGGTAGCGGATACCCCAAAGAACCTAGTTAGAAACCCCTGAATTCGTTGGAAATAGGAAGGTATAGGTAATAGAGCAAACAAAGACCACATTATCGGATAAGATATAGTCCATGAGTACGATCAAGTGTCATCACTCTGGTACGAAGATTTTATAATCCACTCTTGGTATCTGTAACAGACTCAGAAGTCATTCTAACACTAAAATATATACTGCTATCTAACACCATTGATGGTAATGATCAGCTTCGATGGCCGCGCAGTCACATGCTTATTATTACTATTATTTATCTCCATAGTTTTTAGGCGTTTTCTGCGGTTAGTTTATTGTGTTGTATTATTATTTTTTGCAGATGAGTGTGCGGCGTCGTCTTGAAGCGTGGCGCCACCAAACATTGGAGCGTCTTGGAACACAAAATGTTGCGCGCTGTCGGCAGCGGCCTGTTTATGGCGCCGATCTTCTCAGATCAGTTTTGCTACCCCACCGAATGGCTCAATTCGTCTCAGGCGGTGATCAGCATGGCGAAAATCAACCGACAACAATCAATGATAGCGATGTAAATGAAGATGAGGATACGAGTGGGAAGCCGCGGTTGGTGTTGACGTTCACTCAGCGATTAGCATCGATTCAAAGCACTCTAGACAGGTGCGTTGTTTTGGTTTCGATAGTGTTTGGATTGATGGTGGTGATACGGGTGGGAAGCAGCGATTGGTGATGACGTTCACTCAGCGATTAGCATCGATCCGAAACGAAGTGGACATGTGCGTTGTTTTAGTTTTGATAATGTTTGGATTGATGGTGGTGATACGGGTGGGAAGCCGCGCTTGCTGATGACGTTCACTCGACGATTAGCATCGAGTCGAAGTACTCTGGACAATTGCGTTGATTTAGTTTTGATAGTGCTTGGATTGGTGGTGACAGTACGGGTGAGAAGTCGCGCTTGGTAATAACGTTTACTCAGCGATTGACGCCGCTTCGAAGCACTCTGGACAGATTCGCTGTTTTAGTTTTGATAATGTTTGGATGATGGTGATGCGGGTGGAAAGCCGTGGTTGGCGATGACGTTCAGTCAGCGATTGGCGTCGCTTCAAAATATTCTGGACATGTGTTGTTTTATTTTTGATAATTGTTTGGATTGGTGGTGGTGACCCGGGTGGGAAGCCGCTGATGGTGATATTTGCTCAGCGATTGGCGTCCCGTCAAAGTATTCTGGCCAGGTGTGTTGTTTTAGTTTCGATAATGTTTTGGATTGATGGTGGTGGTGATGCAGGTGAAAAGCCGCGGTTGGCAATGACGTCCGTTCATAGAGTGACGTCGCTTAGCAGTAATCTGGGCAGGTGCGTTAATTTAGTTTTGGTAGCGCTTGGATTGGTGGTGACAGTACGGGTAAGAAGGTGCGCTAGGTACTAACGTTTACTCAGGTGTTGACGCCGCTTCGAAGCACTCTGGACAGATCCGCTGTTTTAGTTTTGACAATGTTTGGATTGATGGTGGTGGTGATACGGATGGAAAGCCGCGGCTGGCGATGACGTTCAGTCAGCGATTGGCGTCCCGTCAAAGTATTCTGGCCAGGTGTGTTGTTTTAGTTTCGATAATGTTTGGATTGATGGTGGTGGTGATACGGGTGAAAAGCCGTGGTTGGCAGTGACGTCCGTGCATAGATTGGCGTCGCTTAGCAGTAATATGGACTGGTACGTTGATTTAGTTTTGATAGTGCTTGGATTGGTGGTGACAGTACGGGTGAGAAGGTGCGCTTGGTAATAACGTTTACTCAGCGGTTGACGCCCCTTCGAAACACTCTGGACAGATCCGTTGTTTTAGTTTTGATAATGTTTGGATTGATGGTGTTGGTGATGCGGGTGGAAAACCGCCGTTGGCGATGACATTCAGTCAGCGATTGGCGTCCCGTCAAAGTATTCTGGCCATGTGTGTTGTTTTAGTTTCGATAATGTTTTGACTGATGGTGGTGATACGGGTGGGAAGCCACTGATGGTGATGATGTTCGCTCAGCAATTGCGTTATCGGTATTCTGGACATGTCGTCGTTGATCTGAGCAAAGGCCCTTACACATATTATGTTGAAAAAATCAAATTTTAAGAGTAATGGTGTGTAATGCAGAGTTCGTTGATTTTAACTAATGCCCGTAGCATTAGTATCTATATTTAACGAGATAACTGGCGTTGTGCAAAAGCCTCAGATCGATACATTATAAAGCAAAAGCCTATACTAATAAGGGCCTATGCAACTATACTCAAACTTTTTAATGTTTTCAGTTTGAGCTAAAGCCCTTATATTAACGGCTTCTGCTACAGTTTGTGCGTGTAATGGTAGCAAATGCCAGCGGTAAAAATATTAGAAGTTAACTGAGATACTTTTCATTTTATTTCCAGGTACCGGTCTTCACTCAATACATGACCCCGATAGTAAATGTTCGTCGTAACTTTTTCGCTTGTTCGACACTCAGAATACTACCAATAATATAATTATATAAATAACACTAGCTGTGAAACTATTATGTAGATTGTTATTATAATTAGTAGTTCTTAAAACACGGAGTCACGGCATTTCTACATTGAATTAAATACTCTGACAGGATTCGCCGCCTGCTTACTATTCCAATACCTTTATAAAAACAAACCTGAGGTTGATGGCATGTTGTAAATGTCATTCTGATCATAATTACTGCTATACATTAAACCACACGCATACGAGAAGTGCTAACGTGTTGTAATGACGTGCACGTTTGGAATAGTATCCTCACTAATTTGTGATTGTTCTGATAGGTGATTTTGTATAAATTGCAACTACTATAGCATAGCGTCAAGTATGAATTATTCTCGGTTAATTAAAAAAAGATACCACTTAAAATATGTTTCATCTTCCCATCATTTCCCTTTATTGAGCCGTTACTCTGTGGTGCGACACGTTTTTCAGAATTAGATAACTAGCCGACATACATAGATAAGCTTGCTAATAGCTATCGAAAATAAAAAATGTGCTGTTTATTCCTAGCCGATAACACACCAACATTCGCCATTGATATCTATGTATGGGTGTATTCACAAAATAGATGGTGGCCATCTGTCGTAACGGATGACCGTGATTTTCGTTACAAGGACTGTAGAAAGACCACTGACGAATTATTTGTTTATTTTTTTCGGACTAACAAATACGGATATGACTCTCCCGAAAAAACATTCATCACTTTTCTCAAAACTCATTCCGCCGTACCCACCGCCGCAAAGGTGCCCGCGCGCAGCAAAACTACAAATTGCTGAAGCTATTTCTCAGTGTTTACTTTACTTTAAGGAGCGCGACATGTACGCCCAACTTAGCCAGCCTGGATACGCAAATGACGCATTCGCTCACTATCCACAAAGCTATTCTGACAGCTTTGGAGATTATTCGGCCTCGACTTTGGAAACATTTTTATAGTATGTCCCAAGAAGTCATACAAAAAATGTTGTCAGAATTAGAATGCGATTTAAATTTAACCGTAGATCTATCAGCTGACGGCGAACAATCAGCATTGGCACTGATCGCAGCATGCTACGACAGTGAATCCAATGATAGTGATACCATAGCTTCGATGTGTGCTCTTTCGAATCGGTGCTCCCAGTTGTCGGTGCCCATCACCGCCTCCGGCATTTCAGCATAATTCCAAGATTTCGAAAAAGTAGAGCGCAGGTTCGGTATTCCGCCAGCGAATCCTCTTTATGGAACGTGAACAACTGAAAGCGGCGCAAAGTGGCGGAAACTGATAACTATTCAACATCGAACTCCGATAGTGACAGTCGTAATAACGATCCTGATGTCAATCCACTTGAATTATCGTTCAGTAGCACAGACAGTGAGGATGCCGCGGTCGTAGGAGTTTTGGATAATGATGTGCCCGGAATACTATCACAGATCGTCCATCTACCAGTACCGTCCGTGGTTTGTAGCAACAACTCACCTAATGAAATAGTTCGAGAAGTCCTTGAAGAGATAGCGACAGTTGGCACACACTGTTAAAATGGTACGTCAGTGGCAGGACAATAAACTCAAAAACGCTCATTAGGAATGAATACATAAGCCGTAGCAGTAAATTGGTGGCTGCAAGACAGTAAAACCAGCCACTTGTCACAACTGCTCGGAAATAAATGGCATTCGGCAAAAATGTGCAGACCGATTTAACGTCGAACAGCGGTCGCAGCTATTAAGCGATTTTTATCGTCTAGCGGACAAAAGAGTACTTGTCTGCGGAAATTTTATCATATCAACGCA